>VYZU01081026.1:0-12705 GCA_013401355.1 Ceyx cyanopectus | reverse complement strand
AGGTTGGGTTCGGTACTGGCTGTGTATATATTTGTATATATTTGTATATACCTCATTTCATTTTTTGATTAAATTGCTTTAGTTCCTTTTTCGAATCACTAAGTCTCTCTCCCTTATTCCTTTTCTCTCCCCTTTGGGGAGGGAGGGGGGTTAAAAGAGAGCGGTCTGTTATCGGTCTGGGGGCTGCCCTGACCCCAAACTGCGACATGCATCTAGAAGAGAACACTAATAAAAGGCAAAATTATAGATCCTTAATCTCTAACCTTACTTTAAAAGTTTAGTTTCAGTAGTTTTGTGGCTGAGTCAGCTCCTAGTTCAGCAGAAGTTTTATTTAACATCTCTAACTTCATCTAGTGGCTGACATCAAGTACTTAATGATCATCGTGATAGAAAACTGTCACAGCTGACACTGTCAGTATTAATCTCTTCAAAGAACTGTAATTATGCTTGAATTAAAAAATATATAAATTCACCTACCCAGAGGCTTGTCTTTCTGGAAGCCATTGTACAGCAGAACATTATGACACAATATGAAACATGGTGGGATGATTTGCAAAACTGAAGTGCTACATTGGATGGCTTTAAACTTTTCAGAAGGGTTAGGCCAGGAAGGAGAGGCAGTGAAGTGGCCTGTATGTTAGGGAGTGTTTTAATTGAGCTTAATGGTGGTGATAATAGGGTTGTTTATGGGAAAGAATCAGGGGGAAGGCCAACAAGACAGTTAAAATGGTGGGAGTCTGTCACAGAACATTAAACCAGGATGAAGAGGCAGATTAAATATTCTATAAGCAGCCAAAGGAAACAGTCCAGGAGGTTCCTGGAGTGGGTGGAAGAGAATTTCCTGATACAGCTGGTGAGTGGGCCAAATAGGGAAGGCTCTCCACTGGATCTGTTGTTTTTGATTGGAGAAGGACTCTTGAGTGATGGTTGAAGGTCATCTTGGGCACAGCAATCACAAAATGGTTGATTCTTTGGTAAGGAGGGTAATCTACAGAACTGCTAATTTGCAATTCCAGAGGGCCACAGCCCGTTTAGGATACTGGTTGACAGAGTCACTGTGGAGGCTGTCCTGGAGGACAAAGGAATAAAAGAAGGGTGGACATACATAAAGAAGGAAATCTTAAAGCCACAGGAGCAGGATGTATCCATATGCCAAAAAGTAACCCACCATGGAATAAGGCCTGGGCGAACATAGATGTTTGGCTGGAGCTCAGGGGAAAAGAGAGTTTATGACCTTTTGAAGAAGGGGACAGGCATTTAGGAGGACTAAATAGATTTCATGAGGTTATGCAGGAAGAAAATCAGAAAGGCCAAAGCCCAACTAGAAAATAATCTGTCATAAAAGACAATAAAAAATGTTTCTACAAATATATTAACCAAAATAAGGGGGCTAAAAAGAATCTCCATCCTCTGTTGGATGCAGGGAGAAACATAATGACCAAAGATAAGGAGAAGGTTGAGGTGCTGCATGCCACTTTTGCCTCAGTCTTTAATAGTGAGACCAGTTTTCCCTGGGTATCCAACCCCCTGAGATGGATAAGAGGAACAGGGAGTGCAATGAAGCCCACATAATGCAAGAAGAAACGGTCATTCTTCTGCTACACCACTTAAGACACACAGAAGACTGTTAGGCCAAATGGGATCCATCCAAGGGTACTGAGAAGGCTGGCAGAAGTGCTCACCAAGCTACTTCCCATCATTAATCAACAGCCCTCACTTTCCAGGGAGGTCCCAGTTAACTAGACATTAGCAAATGTGATGTTTGTCTACAAGAAGGGCTAAAAGGAGGATGTGTAGAACTACAGGCCTTTCAGACTGACCTTGGTGCCAGGGAAACATAATCACAGAATGTTTAGGGCTGGAAGGGGCCTCCAAAGGTCATCTAGTCCAGCCCCCCTGCAGTGAGCAGGGACACCCTTAACTAGACCAGGCTGCTCAGAGCCTTGGCCAACCTCACCTTGAATATCTCCAGAGATGGTGCCCCAACCACCTCCCTGGGGAGCCTATTTCACTGTTCTACAACCCTCAAGGTAAAGAACTTCTTCCTGATATCCAGTCTAAATCTACTCTAATTTAAACCCATTACCCCTCATCCTTTCACTACAGGCCCTTGTAAACAGCCCATCTCCAGCCTTTCTGTAGGCCCCCTTCAGGTATTGGAAGGTGGCTATAAGGTCTCCCCGGAGCCTTCTCTTCTCTAGGCTGAACAGCCCCAGCTCCTTTAGCCTGTCCTCATAGGAGAGGTGTTTCAGCCCTCTGACCATCTTTGTTGCCCTACTCTGGACCAGCCCCATCATGTCCGTGTCTTTCCTGTCTTGAGGGCTCCAGAACTGGATGCAGTATTCCAGGTGAGGTCTCACCAGAGCATAGTAGAGGGGCAAAACCACTTCTCTTAGTCTGCTGGCCACACTTCTCTTGATGCAGCCTAGGATGCAATTGGCCTTCTTGGCTGCAATTGCACAGTGCTGGCTCATGTCCAGCTTCTCATCCACCAATACCTCTAAGTCTATTTCTGCAGAGCTGCCTTCCAGCACCTCATCTCCCAATCTTTATTGATAATGAGGATTGTTACAACCAAGATGCAGGACTCTACATTTAATCTTGTTGAATCTCATGAGGTTCCCCTGGGCCCACCTCTCCAGCCTATCCAGGTCCCTTTGGATGACATCCCTTTGGATGACATCCCATCCCTCCAGCCTTTCAACAGCACCACTCAGCTTGGTGTCACCTGCGAACTTGATGCTCTTGATTCCATTGTCAGTATAATTAATGAAGTTATTAAATAGTACAGGTCCCAGTACAGACCCCTGAGAGACACCACTTGGCACTGCTCTCCATCTGGACATTGAGCTACTGACCACCACCCTCTGGATGCAACCATCCAGTCAATTCCTTATCCACTGAACAGTCCACCCATCAAATCCATATCTCTCCAACTTGGTGAGTAGGATGTTGTTGGGGACCATGTCAAAAGCCTTGCAGAAGTCCAGATAGATCACATCTACAGGTAATCCTTTGTCCATGAATGTAGTCACCTTATCATAGAAAGCCACTAGATTTGTCAGCAGGACCTGCTCTTGATGAAACCATGTTAGCTGTCCTTCATCACCTCACTGTCTTCTATTTGCCCTGTTAGACCCTCTAGGAGAATCTGCTCCATGATCTTCCCAGGCACAGAGGTGAGGCTGACAGGGCGATAGTTTTCAGGGTCCTTCCCTTTTTAGGGAAGGTGATGGAGCAGATCATCTTGAGGGTCATCATGTGGCATTTACAGGAAAATGAGGCAATGAGGCCCAGTCAGGATGGGTTTATGGAAGGCAGGTCCTGCTTGACTAATCTTATCTCCTTCTTTGACATGTTGACCTGCTTAGTACATGAAGAAAAGGATGTGGATATTGCCTATCTGGACTTTAGTAAAGTTTTGACAGAAATTTCCATGACAGTCTCCTGGACAAATGGTTACTTGTGGCTTGGATGGGTGTACACATTGCTGGATGGATGACTGGGCTCAGAGAGTGGCAAGGAATGGAATTAAATCCAGTTGGCGGCCAGTCACCAGTGGTGTTCCCCAGGGCTCAGTACTGGGGCCTGTTTTGTTTAATATCATCAATTATCTGGATGAGGGGATTGAGGGCACACTCAGTCAGTTTGCAGACGACACAAGTTAGGCAGGAGTGTTGATCAGCTTGAGGGTAGGAAGGCTTTAAAGAGGTATCTTGACAAGCTGCGTGTATGACGTTCAACACTGTCAAGTACCAGGTCCTGCACCTGGATCACAACAACTCCATTTAACGCCATAGACTTGAGGAAGAGTGGCTGGAAACCTGCCTGGTAGAAAAGAACCTGTCATTGTTGGTCAACAGCTGTCCGAGTATGAGCTTGTAACAGTAAAAGTGTGGCCATCAGGTAAGTGATTGCCCCCACCTCTATCTTGGCAGTGGTGAGGGCACACTTCAAATGCTGAATTCATTTTTGTGTCATGCTCTTCAGGAAAGACATTGAGGTGCTAGAGTGTCCAAAGAAGGGCAACTAAGCTGGTGAAGGGTCTAGAGTCCATGTCTCATGAGAAGCAACTGAGGGAACTGGTGTTATTTCATCTGGAGAAGAGGAAGCTCAGGGGAGAACTTTTCGTTCTCTACAACTTTTTTTTTTTTTTTTTTTCTCTACAACCTTTCAGGAAGTTGTAGAGAGGATGGTGTCAGTTTCCAAAGAAACAGGACAAGAGGAGTGGCCTCAAGTTGTGCCATCGGAGGTTTTGGTTGGATGACACGAATAATTTCTTCACCAAAAAGCGTTGCCAAGCATTGGAACAGGCTGCCGGGGTAGTGGTGGAGGCACGATCACTGGAGATATTAGAGATGTGCAGATGCAGTACTGAGGGACATGGTTAGTGGTGACTTGGCAGAGCTGGGTTAATGCTTGCACTTTATGATCTTAAAGGTCTCTTCCAAATAAAATTATTCTACATTATTCTATTCTGTGATTCCATGGTAAAGATATCAGTAAGAGTAATGAAAAATCTTCAACAGTGGTATCACAATCTTCAACCTCTGGTATCTCCAGTACATGCAAGTTTTATGAATTCAAGACTTAAATACTGTGAATATATATGTCTTAGAGTGATATTTGTGAACCAGAAAATTTCTGAAACAGAATACAATGATGATCCTAGTCTCCAATTTCTGCATGTCCTTCTTGGTTTCTCCACCATTGAAAAACAGTGTGGGGAACCAGATGTAGATGTGACATGGTATCATGCAAGAAAGGCATGTTTTCAGGGAACACAGAGATAAATGGACTTAATGAGAGAGAAAGTAAACCTTTCAGACAGGATGAAAATATGCTAAAGGAAAAAAAAAAAGATGACTGGAACAGTTACCTTTTATTGACTACTGGCCTTTGCCTCACATATTGTTTGTAATTACTTGATAATAACATTTCTAATAACTTTAATTATATCCTGAATTCTTGGAACTAACATATTTACAGCTTTCTTAGATGANATAGCCATATATCAGTTCTTTTCTTTCCTTTGCCAAGAGGCTTGTTTGTATGACACAGTGCCTGTGTATTATTAGAAAACAAGACAGCACTTCATGCTTTCTGAAACAGAAAGTAAGATACTTACTGCCCTGAGGTCCTGGATTTCTTCTGTGTCTGTGTTTATTTGAAAATGCCAATGATCAGAGATTTAGACAGAGGAGAGAAGAGGATTAAGTGATGTCATATTATTTCAAAAGATCTTAATGAACCTTGACAATAAACAATAAAGGTCAGTAATGGCAAACTGTCATATACCTATATTACCTATATAATCCTATATTACCATGGGATAGCAAAAGACAGCAATACACAAGCTCTACAAAAAAAGATTTTAAAACTCTACCTATGTAGAAATAAATTACAGACAGAAATAAAGCTTGTCTAATGATCATGAATATTCAAAGTAATCCTATTTTTGCTAGGCTCGTATCTGAACCTTTTCTAGGATGTCAAATGGTGACTTTTTTATGACTAATAGCACTCATTGCTGATATGACAGTTAATGGCTGCATCAAAGTACTTATAAAATATAGTTTTGAAAGAATAGGACTAAGAAACTAAGAACAAAGAAAGAGTGGGTTAAAGGTTTTATCCTTATTCTGTGCAGTCAGAACAATGAACAATTTATAATCTTTGTGTTGCTTTATCCATAAAGACTTTGAAAGGCAAAAATGATGGCGTAATCAGTACAATACTCAAATTGACAGTTTTCTTTTACTGCCTGTGCTATTTGCACTGATTTTCCAACAAGGACATGAAGAAATTATATAGGAAGAGCAGCAAGTTTGGGAATTTTTTATTTTAACAATCTATATATACTGTGAGGTTTTCAAAGTATTTCTGTAGACCTGTAAATCTGGATAGGATGTTGCAAATCATCTCTGTGTCCCAGGGGACGTCTTTGCAAGGTGGAAAAATAAAGAATAGGCTCATATTCAAGCCAATCAGATATGTTCCCTAGTTGCTGATGGACAACATCAGCATTATCTCCTTTTTGTATAACCCATAGCAATTAAGTACCTAGGACCTAAATTACTCAGTGGACCATAAATTAGGTACTTGGAGGCAGAATGTGAAGTGCATGTGAGACACATTAATAAGCAAGGTAAGACACAATCTTGTAGGACAAGTAGCAATTACTTTTTTTATAAAAATATGCACTGCATTGTCTTTAAAAAAAAATTTCCTTTGCTTGCATCTCTGTTTATACAGAATTAGCTATTATATTACACAAGCGACATAGTAATAATTTGAACACATTTCTTGGAGTATTGGCTTTTTGCAACCAGATGTCTGCTTGTTTTTGCTTTCCTTTTTCAATCTCTATTCACCACAGGTACTGGCTTGAAGCAATGATAACATCTCTCTCTTTGGCTATCAGTGTCTCAACACTAGGAAGTCCAGGCAAGTTAAAACCTGAGCCAGCCACCTCAGCAGCACCTGGTCAGCTGAGCTACAAGCACCTAATGCTAACCAACTGCAAAGCTATTGCTTCTTCACTTGCCCACAGGATCAGCAAAGGTCAGTAACTTGGTAACTATGATCAATATTGAAGGAGCAATGGATAAGCAGGGAAGAATACACAGGTGCAAGGTCAGGGCAGATCTGGGTATACAGCATGGGCAATGCTAATTAATAACATTGTGATGGAAGTAGAGAAGGTTATCTGGGACAGTGGTGAAATATAACATTAGGATTTAGTATAAAACATAGCAGGACACATGTTCAGATGGTCAGACTTTGTTAGTTCTACTGCACATGAAGCAACTTTGAAATTTTCTTTTCCTAGTGATGTAATACAGTAACTACTACAATCATTAGTTCCTAAGGAAGCAGAAAATAAATAGTGTAATTCAGGGTGCTCTTTTACTCTGTAAGTGCAAAAGGCAGGAAAACGAGTTTCAGTGTTTCCATTAACTAGAAGAATAGCAACCAACAGCACAATTTTTTTTCTAGCACTGACAGGTATAGTTTGTCTTTGACATACGCTCTTTTTTTTTTCTTTTTAAACAGGACATTTTCCTTAGATTTACAACAAACATTACTGTGCTCTCTTCATTTCCCACCTGACCTTCTGCCAGAAAGTTGTTTAGCCAAAATTATTTGCCCTCTCTGATATTTTCCTCCCAGCATAACTACAAACAGTAACTTTGTACCTTTTCGGCCTTCATTTAGTAGTCAAAATATGCCATGCTTTGAAATTTCCCCTTAGCTGTTCCTCTAAACTGCCCTTTTCTGTGTGTAGAGCTTGAACCGAGTCTTCCAGCAACCATCTCATGGGGCTGTTATTTGGACAGCACTATGACTACGATATGACTGAAATAAATGTTAAACTGAATTTTACAGAAAAAAAATACTTGCTAATATCTAAATGCATAATTTTGCCCTTTGTACTGTTGTGCCACTACCAGAAACTGAGAGGTTGCATGCATGCATGTACATCTTCTCTTGCCTTCTTTATCTCAGCAACCACAAAGACAAGCTTTGACATAGACTGATCCATGGTCTCACCAGCTATATCACTGATGCTGCTGTAAGTGCTATTTATAATAGAATGAAGGTCATCTACTTGGAGTGGATATTCTGAACTGTTTTGTCTTGGCAGATCTTGTAAACTATACACATCTAAAAATTCGGCTGGCACTCTACCTTCTAAAGTTGTTAACAAGAGACAAAATGAATTCTGTACGGGGAAGACATGCTTTACTAATCTGATAGCCTTTTATGATGATACAAGTAGTTGGATAGATAGGGGAGGGCAGTGGATGTGGCATTCCTTGACTTCAGCTAGGCTTTCGATATTGTCTCCCAAGGGATCCTCACAGCCAAGCTTAAGAAGTACAGATTGAATGATTGTGCAGCGAGGTGGATTGGGAACTGGCTGAAGGACAGAGCCCAGAGAGTTGTGATCAGTGAAGCAGAGTCTGGCTGGAGGCCTGTGATTAGTGGAGTCCCTCAGGGGTCAGTGCTGGGTCCAATATTATTCAATATATTCATCAATGACCTGGATGAGGGGGTAGAGAGCACCCTCATCAAGTTTGCTGATGACACCAAACTGGGAGGAGTGGCTGACACAGCAGCAGGCTGTGCTGCCATCCAGAGAGACCTGGACAGACTGGAGAGCTGGGCAGGGAGAAATTTAATGAAATTTAACAAGAGCAAGAGTAGAGTCCTTCATCCGGGGAGGAACAATCCCATGTATCAGTAGAGGCTGGGGGCTGATCTATTGGAGAGTAGCTCTGGGGAAAGGGTCCTAGGGGTCCTGGTGAACAAGAGGGTGACCATGAGCCAACAATTTGTCCTTGCGGCCAAAAAGGCCAATGGCATTCTGGGATGCATTCAGAAGAGTGTGGCCAGTAGGTCAAGGGAGGTTGTCCTCCTCCTCTACTCCGCATTGGTGAGGCCCCATCTGGAATACTGTGTCCAGTTCTGGGCACCCCAGTACAAGAAGGACAGAGAACTCTGGAGAGAGTCCAGTGCAGGGTCACCAAGATGATTAAGGGAGTGGAGCATCTCCCTTAGGAGGAGAGGCTGAGAGAGCTGGGGCTCTTTAGCCTGGAGGAGACTGAGGGGGGACCTCATCAATGTCTATAAATATGTTATAAGGGTGAGTGTAGGGAGGATGGAGCCAGACACTTCTCAATGTCATCTAATGACAGTACATGAGGCAATGCAAGTAAATTGGAGCATAAGAGCTTTAGGGTAAAGGAAAAACTTTTTCACAGTGAGGGTGACAGAGCTCTGGAACGAGCTGCTCAGGGAGGCTGTGGAGTCTCCTTCTCTGGAGACATTCAAGACCTGCCTGGGTGTGTTCCTGTGTGACTTGGTCTAGGTGATCCTGCTTTGGCAGGGGGGTTGAACTAGATGATATTCTAGGTCCCTTCTAACCCCTAACATTCTGTGATTCTGTGACAATGCCAGAGAGACCATCAGCACATATCACCAGCCTGTCTTTTCTTTCCATCATATACTGCCTAGCTGCCTCTTTAGCCATGAGACAACTGTAAAGCATTCTTCAGAATCAATAACCTTACCTGTGGCACTATGTCTTTCTCAGATCTATGGCATTTCCTGTATTAAAATAACTAGTTCCAAAATGTATCTGTCTGACGTTGCTTTACCCAGTTTAACTTTTTGGTTTAGCCTACTGTTATGAGAAAAAAACCTAGTGTAGCATTTCCTAACGCTTAAGAAAACTCGATCCAAAGCTCCAATTAAAACTTTAAAGCAGGACACTCTTGACCTAGCTACGTGCCGTACAACGATACTGTGCACTAGCTCGTATTCTCCTCTTCCAAGGCGCATGGCTCCGGCCCCGTTGCAAGGGCAAACGCCGGTGCCGCTGGCCGCAGCGCGCTGGGAGGCTCAGGTTCATCGCCCGGCCGCCGCTTCCAGCGAACCCCACGGGGAATGGGGGTGCTCAAGTCTGGCAGGGCTGAGGACTTCCGCCGCGCGCCGTCCCGTCTCCTCCCGTCCCATCCCCCGGCAACTCCCCGGCGCGACGTGGGAGCGGCGACTCACCGGATCTGGCCGCGGCGGCGTGCGGCGGGCGCGGGCAGACGAGGAGCGCCAAGAGCAGCGCAGGCATCGCCCATGGCCCCATGGCTACCGCGCCGTGCTACGGATAGCAACCTCCGTCTGTTCGTTCGTCCGTTAGTCCGTCCGTCCGTCCAGCGCAGCGGTACGCTGGATACAGTCGAGGCGCGGCAGCTGGCAAACACCGGGATAAAGGAACGGCAGCCCCGGGGCCGCTGATGCTTCCTTCGGCGGCAAGGGAAGCGGGGGCGCCTTCCTGCCGCGCCGCGCCGCCCCGGAGGAGCTGGAGGGCTCTGCGCTAGCCCCGCACCGCCCGCCGCGGGGGCGGGGAAGAGATCGGGGCTTCGGCCGCACTCGGAGGGGAGGAAAGGGGCGGGGGGTGAAGGGAGGAGTGGGCAGAGCCTGCCACTCCCGCAGCACAACAGCTCAGCCAACGGCCCACGCACTGAGAAAAATGGCAGCGGAAAGCACCGGTACCCAGCTGAGAAATGAAAGAGGACCACGGTCCGGGGCAGCGTGAGAAGGCAGGAGGTGCAGAACAAAGTGTTATTCTCAAGGAATTATTCTAAGATAAATTTGCCAAATTCTAGTTGTGCAATCCAAGTTGCTAATGCCCCCCAGGAACCCTACAAGGCCAGTTGAAGTATCTGCATTACTCATGACTGAAAGATCATGCTTATTCAGGAAAGCTCCTTAATACTTAGGTAGGCTCCTTATAAGGAACAGTCATAGGGCTGTATAGAAATATAGCAAGTGAATTAAAGTGCTTGTGTATCTTAATTTTATGTCCGCTAGGTGAACCAAATTTAAGTCAGTTTTTATATCCTGTAATTTATGGGAGTCAGCTTGTTACTTTCTACACTAAGTATAATGGAGGGGAAGAGTTAATGATTTCTAAAGCTTTTACAAGTTACCACTTTCTAATTATATTTTTCAGAGTTTTGGTTTTTGACAGATGCAAGTTATGTAACAAAACCCCATTCCTCTTTTGCTACAACATTACTGTTTTGGTTTGTTTTGTTCAATACACAGATTGCCCTGGTTCATACCTGCAGTAGGTAGTTACTAAACAAACAGAATGTGGTTACAAGGATATCTTACAGGCAAGAATTAGTCCTCAAAGAAGAGGGCTGTCTAGTTAGGAATGAACTTTCTGAAGTCAGATTTGAGTGTGGATCTTCAGATTTGCTTTTAGAGGGTATTCTGTCTTGTTGCTCCTGCTTTCTTTTTAAGAAGAGCTAATGAAGTTTTACAGATAAGCATGAAGTGAAACAGAAAAATGCCCTTGCTTGTAATGATATTTTTCTGCTTGGCCAAAGAAGAAAGATGGTGTTCTGCAATTCTGTGGATATTTTTGGAACCTCAGAGTCCCATCAGAATAGATCAGTTCTAATTTAAACCAAGTTAGCTGCTAGACACTCTTAATCAGCTCTGAAGACATGCGATATAAAAATGCAAACTGCAGGGCTAACAGAGTAAGATTATTGTCTAATTTCTTTTCACTACCACCAGCTAAGGAAGACAAAGATGAGAGGCAAGTCTTTCAAGAAATGATGCATTTTCTTCTGTGGTGACAACTGACGTGTGTAGGCTCTATTCAGGCTGGCTTTTTCCTCATTTCAGCCAGCAATTCAGGTTTCCACAAGACCACTTCATGAATGAAACTGGTTTCATCAAGCCCTATCTAATTTTGAAGACCCTAAATTGCAGCTTAGAGCAGCCTCCGAGAAGCCTTTTTTTCCCCCCCCTTATTTGTTGTATTGGAGTAGCTGTCAGCAGCCTAGGAAATAAGTGGGTGGGCACAGAATTATCTGCTTATTTTTATGGTACTTGGTACTACTGTCAATCTTTAATTTAGGTAGGAATAATTATGGTCAGTCCTGTTTAATAAGGTTCATTGTTTATTTAGTGACAAAGCCCTAAACTGAACCAGATAAGAAAAAAGCTTCTAGAAGAGTAAAGAAATTAAATGGAAATTACTCTGAAGTGCACTAGAAGAGCTGTAAGCCCCAAAAATGTTTGGAAAAGGCAAGTGCTAGCATACAAACTGTAACTTTCATGCATGTTATTAACAAAACCAAATAAGCTTCCCTAAGCTTATGTACACCAGGAAGTAACTAAGGAACATGCTGTTAGCATTGGAACTAAGCAGTCACTAGGTATGTCAAGTGAATTACACAAAAAAACCCATATCCAGGAGTGACTGACTTCTACGAAGTATGTGAGGCTTTAGTATGTCTCACCAGTAGAGCTCCAAACTTTCAGAGGCAATTGTGACATTACGACAAATATCTGGTTATAGGCTTAACATGCCACCTGTGCAGACTAACCTGCTCAACTACAATTTGATAATTACTCAAGTCTATTACAAACAAAAAGGGAAATAGAATGAGTTGAATTCACATTAAAGTAAAAGTCACTTCTCTGTTTGAGGTAGAAGTGTTGCTTTCACCTTCCTACCCAGCTATCTTAAGTGAATCAGAGTATCAGTGCTGCAGCATTTATGTCATGCTAAAATGGCATATATATAGCTAGAAGGAAAATGGAAGCATGTAGGAGCTGTTTATAATTTAATTAGGGATATTAACGTTTTTAAAGTGATGTTGCATTCAAATTTAATCCCATGCTTAAATTAGTGTCTTTAGTGTGTGTAATAATTTATCAGCTTGTGNACTTATTTAATATTTGCTTTTACAGTGCATTCCAAAATGACTCACTGTCCATCTTTTAAAATGTTTGTCCCAAGGAAGGTCAGAGTAGGAATTATTACCTATTAACATTAATATTACCTATTGTGCACACTTTTGCTCTGTAGATGGAATCAGTAGTTCATCAGCAAAATTATGATCACTTTTCATGGCATAAAGGCCATAAAGTCTTATACTGCTGAGTGATCTTTCCAAGGTATACTGCAAGGAGCCTAATTAGATTCAATTTTATAAAAGCACTGAAAAGTTCTTTCATTACCATCTGGATTGCTGCTTTAGNCAAAGAATATATTTTTAAAAATCTGAAAACTGATTTTATTGCATTAATTTTCTTACAAAAAAAAAAAAAAGATGGACAGGCACAATTTATGTATTCAAATATCTCAAACTGAACGACAACTGCTCGTTATTCAGATTT
>VYZU01081025.1:88394-109167 GCA_013401355.1 Ceyx cyanopectus | reverse complement strand
AAAGAAAAGAAAATCTGGAGTGAAGTTGAGCTTGAGAAGAAGGGAGGGGTGAGGGGAAGGTGTTTTAAGTTTTAGGGTTTATTTGTCATTATCCCAGTCTGATAAATAAATCATTAAAATAATTTTTTTTAAAAAAATTAATTAAATTAAAATAAATAAATTTTATTTAATTTAAATAATAAATATTTAAAATATTAAATAAATATTAAAAAAATAAATAAGGAAATCAAACTGATTTCCCCAAGTTGAGTCTGTTTCATCCATAATGGTAACTGATGAGTGATCTCCCTGTACTTTACCTTGAGCTTTTAATTATATTTTTCTCTTCCTTGTCCATTTGAGGATGAGGAATGGATCAGGACCAGCTTTGGTGGGACCCTGACATCCAGCCAAGGTCAATTCACCACAACAGATAATACAGTCATTTTTAAAAATGCATATAGAAACAGCAGGGAAAAAAAAAAAAGAAGAAAACATACTTCTCTACCACAGTACCAATGTTCCTGCAAGCTTCTTCAGCAGCCTCTCTGAATGCAAAGTCAGGATGGGCAATTTTCACAAAATCAGCCTGACATAATAGAAGAAAAAAAAAGTGAGGTGCTGAATGACAGATCTCAAAATTCCTGCCTACAGATAACAATCACCAAACTACTTCTAGACAGAGCTCTGCAAATTCTGCATCTACTGAACATATGAAGCTGAAAGTAGCACATAGGAGGTAATTTTAACTCAGAAAAATGATATAAAACTATGCCCACTGAATTCTGACAGTAGTGTTTTAGTTAGATATAGATTAAGAGGAATTAAGCACAGTCTATATAAAAGATAAGACAAAAGGAGAATTAGTGACTTGACAGATTAAGTACTTTTAAAAAAGTGCCTGACACAAAAGATGTCTTGAATCTGTAAAAGAGTAAGAAACAAGATTTGAGAGCTGAAAACACACAGAAAGATTAAAATGTGAAAATCAAAGTGAAAATTATTAGTGATCTATTTATTAAGAACTGATTTCAGTAGGAAGGTTGAACCTGCTTCATTCAAGGAAGCAGGATGCTTTGATAAAAGATACTTTGGGCAAACAGTTCCTAGCCAGCAATATCAAGTGCTCCATTAAACATTTTGTGATACAAAATATCAGACTAATCTAATTCTGTGGGTCACAGCAACCAACCTAGTGTAAGCTTATTAAGTCAGTCAGTTTAAAGTAAATTTCTACAAGTAATAATAATAAAAAATAACTTACCAAGTCAGCTACTCTGCACAAACTATCTGAAAGCTGATCAAAAATCATCACAGTCTCTGCCCCAGGTGGTGTTGAACATGCCTTCTGGACCAGCTGCTCTGATTCTTGCAATGCATTGTCCTGTGCTTCTTGAAACCCTTCTGGGCAGCTCAGTTCTGGAACACCAAACAGACCCTGCAGTGCAGAACAACAGATGAAAACACATCCCACACTCTCTCCTCCATTGCCATACCTTTGTGTCAGGATGGAATTATCACCACTACATTTTACCAAAATGAGTGTCTTTGTAGAGAAAATAGTCACTAAAATAAAGACACTGGTGGCACACAAAAAAAATCTTCATTTCCTAGAGCAAAACCTCACTGAGGTTCTTTTAGCCAGGATTATTCTCAGCAAACCTTAAGAATTCAGCACCAAATCTTCACAAATTCTCTTCAACCCCAGAACCACCTATACTATCTTTTTATTAAAGCATTAGCTCACTTCCAAACACCAAACAAACCTCCTGTGTACCAAACAAACCACAGAAGTCTGTGTACCAAACAAACCACAGAAGTCCATTTACATCATGAAATGATGTAGACTTTAACTCAACTTTAACCTCAGCATCTAAAAAATCACCATCTGCATTTGAACATCTGCAGGTCAGTCACTTTTCTAGGCACTTTCTGCAAACTCTTTCTGCTATAGCAGTCACTTGCAGGTTTGCACATATCCAAATTAAATTAAAAGCTGCAGGTTGACAGCTTGACTTGAAAAAATTATATATTCTGAGGCAAAAGTATCCTCTAAAGTATTTGGGCCATTCAAAGTTGTTTTACCAACTTACCTTCTGCTGCTGTTGCTAAAACTGCTTTTTTTTGTTGCTGTTGTTCCTAGTGCTCCTACTGCAAGGTGGTAACCCTAAGAGAGAAACCCTTCCTCAGGCTTTCCATGTTTTAACTTACTATTTGGGAACAGGAACTGGACTAAACAATGGAAAATATATGGATATATACACATGTATATGAGCACATGCACAGAGGCACAAACATACATGTACCACACCACCCTTCAGTAATGCTTGCTTTTATAGAAGACTCAAGACTGCCCCTTCACTGATCATCCTCAGCTGATGCAGTGTCTTGCAATGTCCCAGAGACCTCCTCACCTTCCTGCTCTCCTACATTCACCCTCCCAACTCTGCTCCTCCTGTGCATAGTCCTTTGTGAACAGGAGTATCTTCTCTTAGAGATGAATTATCCATGGAGCTCCTCTCCCATAGGACACCAAGTTTGATAGAAAAAAAATAAATAAAGTTTTAATAAAATTACCAAAAAAAAAAAAAAATGAAGCCAGGTGCAGGTATCCAGATTCTTTACCAGTGTAGCTGCACCATAATTCTTTGATTGGCCTCAGCATTTACACCCTACCTGTCTCAGCCTCCTTCCAAGCCTGAAATACTTCTCTCTATTCCCAAAGGCCTCTACATCCTATCTGTGGGCCAAGGAAAGGCAGAGCTCATTCCCTCAGCCAGGAAAATACACAATATTTAACTGGATTATACTCTTGAGCAAGATTTACATTAGTGTGCTTCCAGAGGCAGAAAGAGCTAGAAAAAAAAATAAAAATCCCAAACAACTGCTGGATTATAACCAGAGGTTTAGATACCCAGGACTCTCATTAACAAACCCACCTGACTGCCTCTAAAAAGAAATGAATCAAAAAGCCCAAGCTTCAGCAACCCAGACAACAAATGCTTTGCTACAAGCAACTGAATGTCAAGGAAGATGTCAGCAGTCTCAATGATTTTAAAGCCCTGATGAAGTTCATTGGCATGACACCAATTCAAAAAGTCACAGCCAAGTAAGAGCTGGGAGTGGAAAAGGCCATATATGTGTGTGTGTGTATGTATGTATACGTATATATATGTGTATATGTATATATATGTGTATATATGCATATATATATGTATGTATATGTATATATATATGTGTATATGTATATATATGTGTATATATGTGTGTATATATGTGTGTATATATATGTATGTATATGTGTATGTGTATATATATATGCATATATATATGTATATATATATGTATATATGGCCACTGCATATGTTTTTTGCTTTATATTTATTTATTTATTTATTTATAGCCTCTATTGAGGCTCTTAGCACACGTTTCAATAAACAAGGCCGTGACTGCCAAACCATTTCGTGTTCAGTTCATTAGCATCAAGACAAACCCCTACAAAACATGGCCTAACCCTCTGGTAACAGCCCGGGTGTCCCCGCCACGGTCATTTCAGTGTTTTAACATGAAAAACGCCGCACACGAGCCTCAAAGGACAGCCAGGGCCGCCTCCTGCCCACAGCAGGCCCGTCCCTCCCGCCGCTCACCGTCTCCTTTCCCGCCGCTCTGCCGCGCGGCTGCCGCTGCTGCTGCTGCTGCTTCGCATCGAAAGCGACGCCTACCGGGCACCAGCTGGTGCTGACTGCCCGGCGGGACGGCCCCGCCACCCGGCCCCGCAGCGCCCGACACAGAGCCGCCGGCAGCGCCCGCCCGCAGCCGGTCAGCATGGTGAAGCGGAACGGGCCCCGGCGACAGGCTCCGGCTCTCCCGGCAGCGAGCTCCGCCGCGACCTCCACACGTCCGGGCTGAAGGGAGGGAGGAGGAGGAGGAAGAGGAGGCGGAGCACCGGCGGGAACAGCCCCCTGCCTACCCTCGCCCGTCCGGACGGGCTGCCTCGCTCCCGGCGCAGCCGTTCCGCGGGTGACGGTGCTGCGGCCGGCCCGGACCTGCGGGGGAAGGGAAAGCCCCGGCGGGCTGGGCGGGCTCTGGCGCTGCCCGAGGAGGCTTGGTGGGCGGCAGAGTCGCTGTCACGACTGAAATTTTTTGTCACTGAAATTTTTCCAATATATTTTCCATTTAAACCTAAGCCCGTTAAATAAGGAAAAGCTTTTTCTCAGTGAGGATGACAGAGCGCTGGAAGGGGCTGCCCAGGGGGGTTGTGGAGTCTTCTTCTCTGGAGACCCTTCAGACCCGCCTGGATCTGTTCCTGGGTGACTTGGTCTAGGTGCCCCTGCTCTGGCAGGGGGGTTGGACTAGATGATCTTCTAGGTCCAACCCCTGACATTCTGTGATTCTGTAGTTTCAGTTTGGTTTGTTGGTTGTTTTTTTCTAGTTGCTTCTCTGACACAAACGTATGGCCTGTGGCTTACAGCAAAGTAAAAAAATAAATCTACTGAAAAACTCACCTTTGCCTCTCTCTCCCTGCCCTCACTGTGACTCAGCTGGTGTCAGAAGTGGAGCTGCTTTTCCTGAAGAAAACCCCCTTCCTACCCACGTTCCATTTAAAAAACAATTTTGAAATTGTTGGATCCAGATTAACTTTTAGTTTCAACTCCATCTAAATGCACCACCTAGAAAGATATGAACTGGTTTGGAAGTAAATAACTGCTGCTTAACTTTTATACCAGATGTCAGGTACCAACATGTTGTAATTCCAGAACCTGAAATTTTATCTTTTATTTCATCCCACTGCTCTAAGTGATCCTGCTCTGGCAGGGGGGGGTTGGACTAGATGATCTTTTGAGGTCCCTTCCAATCCCAAACAATCTGTGATTCCTGTTTTCTGATGAAACCAGTAGAAATTGGCCATCAGATGACAGCTTTATTAGGGCTGACACAGATCTACAGATAACAGGGAGTTACAGAGTAGGTGTTGGCAGTGGTTCTGGTGGGTCAGAGGTGCTGAACAGGAGGAAGCCAGAGAAAGTGGTATCATCATCACCATCTGCAAACAGCCCGTTGAAACTCTCTCCTTGGTGAGCCTGCAGCCACACCTCATCTCCTCCCTGCAGCTCCAGGATGGCAGCTCCTGAAGCCTGGTCCTCTCCACCCTGGTACCTGTCCACCGTGTGCAGCATCTTGATACCATTTTTAACTAGAGCTACTCGGACGTTCCTTGAGTAGACAGTGATGTGGTAGGTGAAATAATAAACACCAGGGTATTTGCAGGTGAATTTGCCAGTCAGTGGGTTGTAGTCATTCAGACTGTTATACAGCACCTTGTCAAACTTGATTGGGCGGTTTGGGGTGGGAAATTTGGTGATGATTGTAAGGCCAACACTAAAAGCACTCCTTGGCAGGACTGCTGGGGGTCCTGCATTGCCCTTATCTCCTCTGTCTCCTTTCAAACCTCTTTCCCCCTGAATGCCTGGATTACCCTTTGGCCCCAGATCTCCAATATTACCTTTAGGACCTGGATTACCAGTGGGGCCAATTGGCCCTGGGAAACCGACTCTTCCAGGCTGCCCAATTTCACCCTTTGTCCCTTTTGGACCTATGGGCCCAATGTCTCCTTTTAACCCCTTTTGTCCTTGCAGTCCCAGCTCTCCCTTCTGACCTTTGTAACCCACTGACCCCATAATTCCTTTTGGTCCCAGTTTCCCAGGTCGTCCTCTTTCTCCTTTATCTCCTTTGTTCCCTTTTTCTTCAACAGTCCCATTGGCTCCTAAATGAAAAAAAAAAAAAGAAAGAAAAAAAGATATTTACTTTTGATCTTCCACTGCATTAGTGGATAGAGTTAATTTTCTTCCCAGTAGCTGGTACAGGGCTGTGTTTAGGATTTCATGTGAGAATAACACTGCTGTCACATTGATGTTTTAGTTGTTGGTAAGCAGCACTTGTCCTAAATCAAGGGCTTTTTGGTTTCCCATGCATGTCCAGTAAGCAGGTGCACAAGAAGCTGGGAGGGATCATGGCCATGACAGCTGAACTGGACTAGCCCAAGGGATATTCCATACCATAGAACATCATGCTCAGTACATAAACTGTGTGGAGTTGGCTGGGGGTCAGATCACTGCTCAGGCATCAGTCAGCAGATGGTGAGTGATTGCATCACTTACCCTCCTCATGAGTTTTATTTCTTACTATTTTCTTATAATCCTTTTCATTAAAATAATTATTTTTTAATTATATTATTTTAGTTATTAAACCATTTTTATCTAAACCCACAAGTTTTACTACTTTTTTTTTTCAATTCTCATCTTCTCATCCCATGCTCCTGGGCAAGGGGAGGAGAGAGCAAGTGGCTGTGTGGTGATTAGGTGCTGGCTGGGATTGAACCACAAGGTACAACAAAAGTTTCACCATGAAAACATGTATGTGTTGGTGTGCATCACCAATGTACATACTGTGCTCACTGTGCATACAATTTCTCATACACTTAAGTGCAGGATAAGCATAATATCTGAAGAACCTCCTATTGTGTTAGAAGACAATTACTCTGGCTGAAAGCATCAAAAACAAACTCAGAGAGAGAAAGGTGTGATTTGTCTACAGACTGATGACAGCAGTGACCGTTCACATCATCTCAGGCACAAGCAGAAACTCACTAGACACTTGTTTTCAGCCTTTGTTAGGAATGGGGGATATATAAATATTTTTTTAATGCTATGGCACTTTTGCTTCAGCTAGAATGTATAGCATCTCCAGCACTCACAAACTAAAGGGCAACAGTTGATAGACAAAAAATGAATTGAAACATTTCTTCTCTGACCTTGTTCACCTTTCTCTCCATTTGCACCATCTTTTCCTGGACTGCCAGGAAGTCCTGCTTCACCTAATACAGAAGAGAAAAAAAACCAGATTTTCATTAAACAAATTAGCAGAAAACTTGGGAGGAATCCTTCTCTAATCCTTCCTTTGCAAGACTAGCTAAACCCTAATGTAGAGAGTAGTTTTATTGCTGTTAGTGGGTGCCACTACTGGTACTTCTAGCATACAGAGAGTCTGACAGAGACATAGAAACTCTACTTGAGGACAGTACTTTTTTGAGACAAAGGGAATTGTTGACACCAAGAGATGGATTATTGAGATATGTAGAGGAGCTATATGCTGATGAAACTATCAGCAGGAAAAGGAGTGAGGAAGCCACACTCAGCCACATTCAGCCACACTCTTTATCCCTGTATCTAGCATAACACAGACTTTCCACTGCTCTAAGGAGAGCAATTATAAAAGTAATTTTTGTAGGAACATCACAGGTGACTGGGAGGAGTGTGATCAAATACCTGGATTTGCATTCAGAATGCAAGAGATGGAACAGCTCTCTGGCCATAAGGACTGCATAAAGCAGCCATGAATCCTACACTGCTTTTCAATAGTTTCCATTCCTGAACTTCCCTCTAGTGGCTTTTGAGATACAGCAAGCAGGCACCTCAGAAAAAAGACCTACAAATGTAAAATTTAAATAAGAAGAGATATTCTTACCACAGCACGCTTTGTATCACACCAGACAATATATCAGTTTTTGATTTATTTTTTTTTTAACCTGGGCTTGAGGCTCTTTATAGAAATACAATTGCTATCTTAGATATGTGGGAATAGGTTTACAGGCTTTACAATTTTCAAATAGACATGAGAATATTAAAATAAAAGGCCACGTCTTTTGTCTTTTATCATGTGGGACTCACATCTTCACAGTATGAGCTCCCTGGCTTTCATTATTAGGTCTTTCTCACTGAAGGCCTGGCAGAATAGTCTCATTAATGCAGAGTGACTGCTGACAGCTTCCAGAAGAAACAACATTGCATTTGGCACATGAAATCATCTATTCTGAACATAATACCTGTATCTCCCTTGACACCTTTTGAACCATCTCGTCCATCACGACCAGGTATGCCATTGTGCCCAGGATTTCCAGGGATGCCAGGATACCCCTGGGTACACACGTCCTGGTTTTGGGTTTCTTCTGTGCTGACTACAATAACCAGCAGGATAAGCCAGCTTTTCATTCTTTAGATAGGTTGTACAACTTTGGTTGAAAGATTTAGGAAAGCAAAAGTACATCTGCCTAAGGGAATGCGGGGTGGGGAAGGGAGGAAAAAAAAGGAAATTACTTAAAAGTCGAGCTTATATTTATCCTTTCACTAAAGTGTCCATCCTCTATAATGTATTTTAATATAGGCCCACCAAAGTACATTAACTGGTGTAAGGCTTACACTGAGTGTAAGAACAATTAATGGGAAGAGATTAGACTGAGGAGCAAAAATCAAATAGCAACTAAATTAATTCCCATTTTATTTCAAATTAGTATTCATAAATGTCTAATGCAGAGAAGCTTGGGTTATACAGGCCAAGTACTTCTACAGGTAAAAGTGATAATTAGAATGAGTAGAATTTACGTAATTTACTTTTGAATTTATTATTTCATTATTGAGAACTTAATATTAAGATCAGTATTCCTTTAGAAATATTGATTAGCTTTGGCTAGAAAAAGTGATGTCTTCTGTTTAGTATCTTCACCACCATTTCTCAGTCTTAGGAAACAATGCACACAATACATGTAAAGAGAGACTAGCATGTTCTCAATAGGAATAATTACACTGTGTTAGTAATATTATATTGAAATATTACTTTCACTTTATTTATAGAGAAGGAGACCTTATTTTGGGGACATTTTCTTGATCTTTTTATTCTGTCATCAGAAAAGTTCCCCTTTTTGCAGCAATTATTGGAAATCTGATTTATGGTGCCTTTGCCAATAATATACAGAGAGATGTTTGATCACCCACTAGCAGTGGCTGATCAAAAAAAAAAAACAAACTCACCTTATCTGCTGCTTCTGGTTGGCACTAAAGAAAGTTGAAAATATATTAAACATTTGCTTGCATTCTTAGCTATATAAACATTTTCTGTCTTAATCAAGACTCCAGAGGAGTGAAAAAGGAAGAAGTGCTCTGTATGATGCTGTTATCATATGATGCTCCCCACGGAGAAGCCTGAAAGTCCCTGTCTGCTGACAGCAAGCCCCATAGCTGTCTAAGGGAGTGTTTTTTGCTTAAGGAATATACAGTCTAGTCCCCATATCTGCACTCCTCTCCCTAAGCTGAACAACATCAATACCATCATCATCATCACCACCATCATCACATATATACAGGATCTTTGGTCTTACCTCATTCACTTTGTACTTGCAGCGTTCCTGGGTGCCTTTAACCAGAGTATAAAAGCTTTGTGTAAAGGAATGCACACTTCAAATATGTGCCTTGAGGACAAGCACTTGTTTGGTGACTAAATTCTCAAAGGTCAGTGATTTAATTTTTTGAGCTGTTCAATAATTAAAATAGAAGTTTACACTGGAATCTGCCTCTCTATTCCAATATTAAGCTGGAGTGTTCTGTACTTTGGCTTTTACCACTGTTACGTGAAAGCACTGTGCAAATGTATTAATAAAGCTTTGATTTGCCAGTTCCATTACACAAAAACACAAAGCTTTCAACAGGTTGGTTGGTTTGTAGGATAGAAGGCATGCCTCATACCATTGTTGTGCTTCAAAAATCAATAATAACGTTAGTTTCTGCATCAAGCAATTTACAGTTAAATTGGGGACAAAAAGAATCTAGAAATTAAAAATACCAATGATGTCAATGTGGCATTACAAATATTAGGCAGTTATGGCAAAGAAGGAACTAGGCTGAAAAGCTGAAATAAATGAGGTCAAATGACAGAGCTTTTCAGGTGCAATTTTAGCTTCCCCGTGTTCAAGCATCAGTCAAAACTATCGTGCTACTAATTTATGTATTATTGGCAATTAAATTTGAAGAATAACTTCATATGTGTCTTAACTGTGTGTTCTTGAAAATACTAAAACAGCAGCTGTCTAAGGACTAGTGGAAGTAAAGCAACTGAGCACACCATCGGCACCTTAAATGCTGATCCTGAACAGTGAAGGATAAAACCAATAGTAAGAGGAGTTAATGTGTTCTAGGAAGTATCCTTAACTCACCCCTGTTCGTGCAAGTGACTGAAAACACTGTGTGTGACAGGGTTCCCACTCGGCAAACACAGGACACGTGTGTCTGCCTGGCCAATAATTTATCCTCAGCACAGCTCAGCACCGGCTGGGTTTCACTAAGGCCTTCACCACCACCCTGCGGCAGGAAGAAAACACTGCAAACCTCATCTTGCCCTGGTTTGCCTCTGGGATGTTTTATCCTCTGGCCTTTGAGGAAAAAGAAGGACAATGTGCAGCAATTAGCTGCTCTACTTGACTGAACTTCTGTAGCCCAATTAGCCTCGCTGCTGTGCTGCTTGAGGAGAAGAAATGAGAGCCACGATAAGTAATCCTTTTCTTTTTACCACTCAGAGGTGATTTTCTAACATTGCTTAGCCTCAGTCTCCTCTCACCCTTCAGAAGCTGGGAGTCATTAAAAACCAGCCCACCCTGCCAGCTTACTGCTGTGCCCTCGGTGATCTGTCCTGCCATGCAGAAAACCTGGATTTATTTATGAACCTTCCTGGCTGCAGAGTGCTGGGAGAGCTGGTGGCTCTGGAGGGACAGCACTGGGGGGTCTGGGGACATGACACCAGCACCTGCAGGGCCTCCCAGGGTTGCAGGGTCCTTACACTGACCTGAAAGAGGCTGGGAATTTTACAATGACAACACTCACAGTCTGTTCATCCCAATCCTGAGGCAAGAATGACATCATTCATTAGTTACATCTACTTTGATCCACTTGATTTTTAGCAGAGAAACAAAAAAGATGTAGGAAGGGCCTTAAATAAAAATTAAATATTGCTAGTGAGCCTTATGTGATCAGAGCATAGTCTTGGAAAAAAATACACAGTAGTGAACATTCACAATTCCCTCTTAAAAAATGCAGATTTTTTTAGCTCGATTGCTGTACTAATTACCTTTGTTAGGAGATTAATATAGTATTAATGTCCACCAGATGGATGGTTAATAAAAGAAGTGCATAGTTAATAAAAAGTGCATAGTAAAACTACCTACTGACAGTTCACTTCAGTGTCTACATATTGTGGCTTCTGCTTTCTTATTTCCTATGTGCCAGAAGCAGGGAGGAATTTGGCACATGCCTGGTTCTGACAGAAAGTCCTGCAGAAGCACCTGGAGCTTTCTTCCCCCTGAGGCAGTTTCAGCTTTCCAAAAATCTCTAGAAGAAACAGATGATAAATCCTACATCATCTTCTGATTCTCTTCTGCGTGAAACTCAGTCCTTACTCTGGTAACCTTTACCATCTCAGATTTGCCTTTCTCAACTTTGCTGACAGCAGACTCCAGCAATGTAGACACCTTCCAGCCTTCACTTGTTTGTGGAGTGGTTTGTCCATCCCTCCTGGTGGCCCTGCTCTGAACACTTAAATTAAAATTACTTGGGTGAAACCATGTCCATGTGTCATTGTGTGTGTGTAATATGGAGGCATAAGGGGCAGGGGAGGGAGGAGTTATGTGTGTAAATACAAACATACATGCACGCACACACACACACACACACACACACTCCTATTTTGAAGCCAGAGCCTAAAAAGCAAATAGTGTTGGTATATGAATTCTCAGTCCTAGGTACTCTCCTGGACAACCACAAGTCAGTTCTGACTATGGGAAACTAAAACTGGCATAGAAATAAGATTTGAAAAAAAAAAAGTTGTGCTGACAGTTTATACAGTTTTACATATTCTCACAATTCTCTGTTCTCTGGGTAGTTTGGATAACTGAATTTTGAAAAATACTCAGAAACACACTAAATATTTGTGTGCTTTCCTTATAGGCTAAATGATCTGTACTTTTCCATTGCTGGCTTTTTCATTTCTGCTTTGACACTGTGACATAAAAAGGCTCAAATTCTGTTCTCTGTTACCAAGCACAGATCATCAAGCAGCCTCTGAAAGTAAAACAAAACAAACTAACAAAAAATAGCCAAAAACAAACAAAAAGACCAAGACAAGCAATGCTAATTCCAACAAACTAAAAGCTCCACCTCAAAGATAAGCTCTCAAACACCTTAAAAGCTGCCAGCATGGAACAGACAGCATGGAACAATCTATAGGAATTATCAGAGCATGAAATAAAATGCACAAATAAGCTCACCATGGCCAGCTGAATTGCAGGCTCCTTAGAAAGCCAATTGATCATAAGGTTCTGCTCAAGTGTTTGCTCAAGGTATGTTTTTCAGTCATCTGATCTACCTCCCTAAGTGCTCCAACTGAGCCTTTCACTTTGATATTGGAGCCCTCAGCACATACCCTGCTGCAGCAGCTGCTCTTGGGAGGCCTGGGAAATTCTCTGCTTTGAGGTGAACCAAGAAATAGAGATAAGAGCTTGGACATTGGAAGGAGGGGAAAAGAACTGGCAAATCTACCTTTGCTGCCAGCACTTGAACTCAGCAAAATTTTGATGAAAAGATTTTGACAACTTATTTTGTAAAGCTAACATGTTGCAGCAAAATATACTTTTTGACAGTCTTGAGCCAGAGAGACATCACACCTTTCAGAAGGTGGTCCCCTGCTCTGTCAGAGTCACAAGAAATGCAAAAGTTCCCTGAATCAGAGCAGTGCATTGACTCTCCAGCAGCACTGGCCATTGCTCTAGCAAGCAGGTGGGTGAGACTGTTCACTCACATTTACAGAACACACCTTTTGGGTCAGCCATTTCAAAAGGTTTTGCTTTTGTTCCAAAGAAAACAACATTTAATCCTCCTTACCTAAACTACAGCAATTAACTTGTCATCCTCTGTGAGCAGGAGCACTGTTAATAAAGAAGCTGCATTTGCATTTATTTCCAAGGGGTGGTAAATGGAGTTGTAAATGTAAAATGTAAATTTATTTACAGGAGCTGTTTGCCAGGGCAACATAAAACACAGTGATTAGAGATATATGTGCCTGAGTGGTAAATGGATGGGTTTTGTCTGAATGATGAAAACTTCAATCCCAAAATCAGGTTTAGCAGTTGATAAAATGAACTTGTGCTGGAAAACCAAAAAAGTATGACTTTTTTTCTTTAAAATAAATTTGAGAGGACATACATTTTTGCATTACAGAGAATATTTTGTAGACAATAATAATAAAACCCCACAATAATATTAAAACTGCACAATAAAGTTTTTATAAGACATAGCTGAGGAACTTCAGCTTTGTACGTTATTTAATTCAAACACGTACAGTAAGAGAAAAAATAATGGGAATGTAAGTTGTACTTATTTCCAGAAATTGGATTCTTTTGACAAACAGTGTTCCAAGAGGAGATAAACATTGTGTTTAGAACAAATGCACATCAAGCTACTGCAGTTCTATACATCATACTTCAGCTGTCAACAGCCAATTCATCTGCTCTGTAGCCAGGACACTTCATGGACAACATGTGTAACAGCACATAGATGGCAAGATGCACAAAGCAATGTGAGATAAAAAGTTACCAAAGATGTCAAAATGAAAGATATGTGCAAGTCATCTCTAGTATTTACAACAAATAGTTTTAAATTAGAGGTCATTCAGAAGGCATTCCCTATGTACAAATGCCACACATAGAGAAAAAAAAAAGCAAAAAGGCAAAGAAAGGTACTGTGCTAGTTATGGCTAAAGACCTTTGGCTCCAAAACTGTCAGAATTATTCTCAAAAGCAACTGAAGTGTGGAACATTTGAGTAGTCTGTCTTTGAACTCTGTTATGACACTGACCACTAAAACTCACTGTGAAATATAGCATGGCAAGGGCCACTTGTAAAACAATCTTATTATTTTATACATCAAATGTTCAGTTAGATGCAATTATGGTTTGGCATTTTCCTAACTCAGTAGGAACATATTTGAGGACAATTCTATTTTACTGCATCTCATGCATAAAGTCTGAGTTTATCTGCTCAGCAGGCCATTGTGCTTTATGTAAATGAGGCACAAATGAGCTTAGTAGTTGCCCTAGAACTTTTTACCCTAACTTACAGCATGCAAAAGTCAGAGATAAAGAACAGATGTTGCTGTCACACCTTCCAGATGCAATTCTTGTCAGAAGGAGGATCAGGCCAAGAGTTCCTGGAATACAAACCTTTACATTTTAGTTGCAACTTTTTTTCCATGGACTCTGAAATCAGGATGAACCCCAAGCAAATATTTCATCGTTAGATAATGTACATTTTTCATTTAACTATTTGTTTAAAAGATTATGGTGTAGTCTAAATTTGTCCCATCTTACTTTATCTCAATCTGTTGCAAGGTCAGATTGCACAGAAAACACAGAGAATATTATAAACAATGTCTGTATCTAGGGTACTGTATGTAAAACTGGCCTGAGTAATCTGCACCATGCAACATTCACTTTTTTTTTTCTCTGAAATTCAGTTCTTGAGAAAAAGACTGCTGCATCCAAAACCATATGCAAACAAACATTTATGTTTGTTGATTTTTTTAGGGCTAAGGCACCAGCACTACTACATAGGAAGGGCCTTCATGAGCAGTGACATGTCATGAGATACATGCCAAAACCACTGCTTTTTTTCCAGCACTAGGCAGAACTGAGCCCTGGAAAGGAGTAGGTTTTAGCAAAGACACTATGTAAGTGTAGATCTCACAATGTCTTCAGGTCCAGCTGGGAAAATTTCTGGGTGAGGACAGCAATCCAACTTCAGACACTTTTTTTTTTGCATCTAGAAGAAGTCTTTCAAAATGTGATTATGAAAAAACATCCTCTCCACTTCCACAGTACATACACCACTTTGGTTTGCAGGCCTGAATGTGGCAAGAACCCACAGAAATGGGTATATAAGAAATACAAAAGGGTTCCTCATGTAAGAGGAAGGGCACACATCCATGTCTGCTTTTGGAAGTCTGCCTTGTGTTTAAATTGAGCATTTAGAATTATCTTTTTTACAAAATCTGAACAGAAATGGATTGTTTTAAGCATTAGAAGATAAATACAACCCAGCTTTTTTCACTAACTTTCCCATGCACTACTTTAAGCTGGACCATTGAAAATGTCAGTGCATTATTTCCAGTTCTGAACTGTTTCAGGTTCTTCCACTGCTGTAGGAAAGCACAAGCAATGAAGCTCACTATGTGGTGAACAATTTGGCTGAGCATCACCACACTTCCTGTTATTGCTGAGCTATATACACAAGGCATTTGAAATGTACAGTTGTCAAAAGATGTCATTTAAAATCAAACCCACAAACCTGGGCTTTGCAGAAGTTGCCACTAAATCATCAAATCTCAAAGTCTAGCAACTAGTGGGCTTCACAACACTGATGATAAATAAAAATATAGAGGTAACAATAATAGTAGGAACAAATACATGTTTAAAATAAGTCTTTTTTTTTACACTGTTAAGATGCCTGGCCTCTAGCCCCTTGTTTCTTCTTCATATATTTCAGATTCATGACAAAGATGATTGTGTCTGTCAAAGAATACCCTTGAATTTATCCTTATCATCAGATAATGCCCTAATCAGCAGCATAGGATAAAGTACTGTAAAGACATTCACAACAAATCAGTTCTGAAACATACAGTGTCTTTCTTTCCTTCCATATCACCAGCAGTCTTGTCATCCTGAAATGACAGCTATCAAGCAGAAATGATGCAAGTATCAAGATCCTCTATTGTTTTTCTTCAAAATCAACTTCATGTCATAGGCAAATCCTAGCAATGCAAAACATATATTGCATATGCTGGCCAGAGCTGACTGGAATCAAGTCGAGTTCTTCCCCTTCTGATACAGACTGATGACTCTGAGATTAAAATCCATCTCTGGTCCACACAGAAGTAGAGATTTCTCTTGCTTTGTGAAGGAGTAGCTGGTCAAAACCATTGTTGATTGACTGTGTATAAGAAGCAGAGATCCAGACTGATTCAATATATTTACATTACCAGAACTATGTAACACAGCCAGCAGTCAGCAAGTACTGTCTCAACTCTGACTTTGTACATTCACATTATCTCCATTAGAAAATTCAAAAAAAAAAAAAAGTTTTACACAGAGAAATAAGCATCTTGGAAATATAAAGAAGCATCTCTCAGGAGAAGAAGTGCACAAAAAGCAATATAAAAGCTCTATCCTGAAGAGCACCAAGCATGCAGTATATTGCTGTGACTGAAAGTAATCAATCTGAGATGCCCTGGGCTCCTCTTGTTTCCACTTGTGTGCAATAAATGCACGTATCTTTATAGTCCATTTCACACTCTGTTCATGTTTCTATATGACAGAATAAAATTTCCCTGTTCCAATCTGGAATATGGTAAGGCCTCGTGGGACATTCTCCTGCCATTTGGCAATTTACTAGGAAAAGACAGGAAGGATTAGGGTCCACTGAATTCTGCAATAGCTGGGTAGCACACAGGATGTCTCCACCTGACTTAAAAGGTGGTCTTTGTTCAGTGCTCAAAAAGGAAGGAGAAAACTCCTTCCTGATATACCCCTAAGGACAAATTCCTCCCTTTCCTAAATTTGGCCAACAATATAAGGTTCCAAAAAAAAATGAAATGTTACAATGACCTGCATGATTCCATCACTACTTCAACATAACTAAGAAATAGAGATCAAATACTGCTGCTTCAGAGTAACAGCAACTTGTCTTTGTCAGAAAGGAGACTGCTCTTCATCAGCAAGGCAGACACTTGGCAACACTCTCTTCAGAGCAGTCTTGAGGAACTTTGTTCTTCTGCTAGACAAAGGTTGTATTCTGGCTCAAGGGAGCCCAAGGTTTCCCCTCCAAAACTGGAGATTCACTGAGCTCAAATAAGCTTAACCACGTCTCCAAGGTCCTTCCCTGGAGCACACCTCCCTCCATGTGGATGTCCTTCCCAGCTCCTTGGCCTCTCACTTTTTAAAGGGGGTGAGTTTGTTGAAGGTGTGCCAGAAGAGGGATGGCTTCCTCTTGGGTTCTGCCAGGGCAAAAACCTGCTGCTGTGGGATGCTGGTAGGCACAGTGATGTGGCGCTGGTGGATAGGATGCAGGCTTTGGTGTGGAGGAGGCACAGGACACCCATTATAGCTTACACCTGAAAAAAAGAACCACCAGAAAGCACATGAGTCAGGTAGCAGAGCAACTGATAATTGGAAAATTTAAGCACAGGACCACGGGAGAAATTCACTGGTCAAAAAAGGCACGTTTTGCCATGATCTTGAATGGGAAGCACTACTAATGGTTACCTTTTCTGATGGTAAGGCATTTGAATTGCTGCATTCATTTGGCTTAAGCCAAAATGAGAGAATAATATCAGTAAAAAAAAAAAAAAGTAAAAAGTATCAGTAAAATATCAGTAAAAATAAAAGTAAAAAATAATATCATTCATTTGGCTTAAGCCAAAATGAGGAGAATAATATCAGTAAAAATAACATTACAGAATTATTGCTGCAGTTTCACACAGCCTAGCTAGGTTGTTTGCACAAGTAAATTCTGGTATTTCAAAGGAGGGATTTAACAAAGGAGCTACTCATTTTTTAGTCAACTCTCAGAATCAGGCTGGGTAAAATATTGCTAGCAATAAAAATGCTATTTGTTCCATTTGGAAATATTTTTCCACACTATTATTGTCAGATTTTGAACTTTGTGCATTCTGAGCAGAATCTCCTGCTCACAATTTTTGGCCACTCCCTTAAAAATCCAGGTAGGTTCTATAGGTATCTAGTGACTGATAAAGAGAAAATGCTTTAATAATATCATTTCCAGGGAGCAGAGGACTACCTAACACCAACTCATTCACTCCTAAATTCAGATTTAATCTGGTCCCACTTGCTCAATTTATTCCTACTGAAGATTTACTCCAATCTGGCTTTAAGATGAAGAGGACAAAATCACATCTTCTGAGAGAGAAGGAATAAAAATGCTGTTTTCCAGAGAAATGTGTTTCTAGTCCATCCTTCCTTCTAGTCTAGGACAGGAACTTTACAATATTTTAAACAAAAGACAGAATTGCTAAAGAAGAATAACCTGAGTAAATTCAAAAGAAGGAATCATTAACCCTTATTTCTAATTTAATCTCTGCATGCACAGATTAAATAAACCACTTGCCTTGCTTCTTGAGTTTCTCCTCTAATAACAAGAATACCAATTTGCCTGTCTGAAGGAGACAGGGGAGCTGATTTAATGGACAGCTTACAAAGACACTGGAATTTGATATACACCTACAGACTGATGGAAATTAATTGATCTCCTTGTAAACCACATTATACTTTTTTAAAGCACATATATCTTTTTTTAAAAGACTGAAGAACTCAACCACAGCCAGATTGTGCTTTTTCCAGTAAGAATGTAAACTACTTTGAACACCTACCTTTCATTTTTCCATGCCTTGACTTACGGGCATTCTGCATGGCTTGTTTCTTCTGGTTTTCTGAGATTTCCATGCCTATGTCAAAGTGTAAATTAGGACACTGGTATAAAAATATTGTATCTAATACTTGATTAAATTTAAAACAATGAGTAAAAATTTTAACATTTTTTAGTAAATCCTATAGTTATATACCTGAAGTCTTTAAAAGTATGGTTTTAAAAATTTAAATTTAAAATTTAAAACATACTTTTTAACATTAATTTGCCTATAAATTACTGTGAAAACCTGCTTTCCAATTCCTGCACACAGCTGGGAACTAACAACAAAAAAATTTCTTTCTCTAAATAAGTCCATATAACAAGAGATTAAAAAACCCTGTAAATTAACACTTCTGAAAGTGGCTACAAGCCACAAAGTAATAGCTCACAAATTCAGGTTTATTTTATTCTGTAGGGCTTGCTTCTTTTTTCTTTTATAGAAACAAGGAAACAGATGAAAAAAAAAAGGCAATTTCATCAACAAAGATCAGACCACTTTCTTAGGGTTACTATTAGTGGTTAGGAGAAGGATTTTCTGGCCTTTTCTTCCCATATATTCATAAAAGCTAAGAAATGTTAGATATGGTTTGGGAGTCAGTGGCTCACACCAAAGTGACTTTGAAAATAGAAGTAAAATGGCATTTGCAGTTCTGAGTTGGAAGAGTATGTATTTGCTCTCTCAGTGGTTAGATTAGAGGCTTTGTGTGAAGTCCAGCAAGACAAAATCAGTAAGATAAATTTAAACCTGAGGTTTAGAATACTGGAGCCTTTCCACTGGTTTTGGCTAAAGGAAATGTTCAATTATGTCAAAAAAAAAAAAGAAGAATTTTTAGAAAAGAAGCAGGCATCTCAGTAATAGAGAAAACATCCAAGTTACTGTGACCCACCAGACTGGATGGACATTAGATATCACAACTCAGTCATCTTCCCTCTAGTTTATGATACCTGTGCTGAAACAGGCACTTCATAATCATGAGTTGCAATATTTGGAAAGTGAGTTTCCAGAAGCCTGGATATTACTTGGGCAGAAAAGATTGTGTGTGCCTATCAGCTATTATAAAAAATACAGTTTACAGAAGTGCAGAACTATGTAATGAAAAAAAAAACAACAAACCAATTCTAAATGTACATTCACATAGAAGATACTGTCCTTAGTGTTCCACAGGCTTGGGGGTCTAAATCTGATACTAGCATTTGCTCTCTTTTTCCCTGATCACCCAAGGTTAAGCTTAATTGCTCTGTAAACTGCCCAGTTTTTTACCCAGTGGTGCTATTGTTGGGTCTGTAACTAAAGATACCATGCAACTGCACAGGTCTGCTGGGCACAGGAGGTGACATTATATGAGAAGATAGTAGCAATCTACAATTATTGCTGCTTGGCTTTATAATAAAGTGTATTTTACCCATTTAAATTAAATTAATTAAAGTGTATTTTTTACCCATTTCCTTGTCTTCCTTAACTCTTCTCCTTTCACTTTCACACGCTTCCATCCATCTCTTTTTATCCTCCTGTTTTTTTGCACAGAACAAATGAATCTCTTCTGTAGCTCTGTTTACTATCTTAAAAGCATTCTTGACATTAACATTAAAGTCTTTGTCTCTTCCATCTTCAGTGTCCACAATTTCCATCTCATCCATGTCAATACGATCCTTATAATACAAGATGTCTCTTCTCAGTAAATCCTTCTTACAGAGCACAAGCTGATGGTCAAAAAGGAAGAAAGTCCTCTGCTGGCTTTTGCTTTGCTTTGATATTTTGGTAAGTTCTCCTGAGTGGATCAGTTCTGAGCTTCTGGCTAACACATCAGGTCCCTAAGAAGACAGACATATATATATATATGTAGTAACTAAAGAGTATTTTAAGTATACATCTTACTGTATGCCTAACCAGTCTCATTTTGTAATATCAAGTCTGAAGTTAAATAATTTGTTTTTCTTGTTGTTAGATTTGAGAGGATCACAGAAGGTGGATAATCTCATGCAGGCAAACTCAATGAATGTGGTTTTGCTTTACTTATGCATAAATGGTGAGGAAACATTAGTCAGGGAAGCAGGTTCAAGTTCTGACAGAACTACCAGAAACCCAAAGGAGATTTTTTAGGTCCAGCATTTGAAAAAAATCTGTGTTGTCATCTCAATACAATGTCATCTCAAAAGGAAGCATCCTTTGATTGAGGGTAACAGAGCTCTGGAACGGGCTGCCCAGGGGGGTTGTGGAATCTCCATCTCTGGAGACACTTAAGACCCACCTGGATTTGTTCCTGGGTGACTTGGTCTAGGTGACCCTGCTCAGGCAGGGGGGTTGGACTAGATGATCTTCTAGGTCCCTTCCAGCCCCTAATATCTATAATTCTATGAATCTATGATCCTCATCTACAAAGTAATCAGCAACAGAATCACTGCAAATGAAGCAACTGGACTTTTAACTGAACAGTGGCCTAG
>VYZU01081025.1:25336-84341 GCA_013401355.1 Ceyx cyanopectus | reverse complement strand
TCTATGATCCTCATCTACAAAGTAATCAGCAACAGAATCACTGCAAATGAAGCAACTGGACTTTTAACTGAACAGTGGCCTAGACAAACTAGCTACTATGCAGAAAGACATATCTAGGATGTCATGGCCAGGACACAAAGTACTGCACACAGCACCTTTGCTCAGGAAAGGGCCAGGCTCACACTCACCTCCCAGTCTAGGATGGAGACTTGCCAACGTGCAATCTTGTCTATGCTCTCCAGCCTTCTTTTTCTCTCGTTGATCAGGCAGGCCACGTTCTTCATGGCCTCGTATGCAGCTCTGATGTTCTTATAGTCACTGTGAAAGGAAGGCACGTTTCAAAGGTCACTCACACAGTGGATATGATGCAATCACAAGCTGCAATATAATGCTGGAAGTGTCAGCCCATCCATCCCTCTGCTCTGGGTACTGAAATGAGAGAAGCCTGATTCTCAGCTACCCTGATCCTCACACGGTAGCCTGGAAAATTCAGTGCTGCTGACTTTGGCTGGGCTTTTTCCAGGAGCAGATGGCTGAACTGGAGGGAGGAGGCAAAGCAGGCAGGTTAATGAACTGCACACATACTGGAAAACAATGCTACAACTCCCACTGACCTCAGTGATATCTACATTTCATCAAATAATTTGTTTTTTTTGAGTAAGATTTTGTAGAATTTCACTAGGAAGGGCATTCCTTTACTCATGTTTAACAACTGTATTTTTTCCTTGTTGTTCCCAATTCCTGGGTTAATGAAACTGTATTTTTTCCTTATTGTTCCCAATTCCTGGGTTAATGAATACAAATGGAAGACACTATGTGGACAGAAAAAATGCAAAAAACAACCTCAAAAAGGGGGACCCGAGAACATAAGCACCAAAAAAGGAATAAAAAGAGACAGTGATAACAAGGTGGCCTATTTTCATGGAAAAAATGTATGAAAGCCAAGACTGTCACCTTTCCCTGCAAAATTAAAGTTTCCTGTCCTTCTTCTATTGCTCTGCTCCCCTCGTTCTTTCCCTGAGCTCCTCATATGCTTATAAATTTCGCTAAACAGTAGGAGGATTTTCATTCCCCTTTGAATAGCATCCACTACTCCTTCACCTTCCTAAAATGGAGTTTCAAAGAGAAGGACAGATTTATTTCTTGCCTGAAGAGACCCAGATCAGCTTCTTTCCCTCATTTATCAGAATGCCTCTTGCAAAAAAGGGAGCCAGAGGTAGGAAACAGCACAAGTCAGAAATAAGTCCTGTAAAGAAAGGGCTGTCTTGCTGCTGCTGCTGGATGTTCTTCCATTCTAAACCTGTGTGTTCCTCTCCTCACTCTATTTATGTCTGTGGTAACTCTTTTCTGCCACACTGTATACAAAAAGTGAGATTAACAGGATGCTCCTAAGGTCAGGTAGTTGTCCAACAGGATGACTGCATGGTACCCATACTGCTACTCTTGCCCTTCCTTATCTCAGTTCCTTCTTTCCTCTTTGGTGTGTACATTATTCCACACTTGCTGCATAACATGTGGACTTCAAACATTGCATCTTCAAACTTTTTATGAAAACAAAACACTACCAAAAAAAAAACCCAGTTGGCTGGAGCTTTGCCAATGCTCCATGTGGGTACCTGCCTGTGAGTATTTTTCCCCATGCAAAAATCCTATGGTCTCCAAGGGGTTTTCTCAAGGTTCAAGAAATGCAGACTTGCCCAAGGAAGCATTGCCTCAGGCTGTGTATGGACTTTGAGCACAGGGGTCACAATGGAACCTTTTTCTTGCAGTTGGTACAGGGTAAAAATGCAGACATTTAAAGATAAGATCANAAAAAAAAACCCAGTTGGCTGGAGCTTTGCCAATGCTCCATGTGGGTACCTGCCTGTGAGTATTTTTCCCCATGCAAAAATCCTATGGTCTCCAAGGGGTTTTCTCAAGGTTCAAGAAATGCAGACTTGCCCAAGGAAGCATTGCCTCAGGCTGTGTATGGACTTTGAGCACAGGGGTCACAATGGAACCTTTTTCTTGCAGTTGGTACAGGGTAAAAATGCAGACATTTAAAGATAAGATCATAATTCAGTCAAAGATTTAATCAGCTCAAGGGTATACTAGAAAGGCTAATAACCTGAAACTTCAAGTCTTACTTATCCCAGCTGAAAATCCAGTATCTGGACTTTATTGCCAAGAAAGATGATGTTTATTATTAGTAAGTTTCTAAAGAACATTACTTGCTCAGATTTTTTTTCTAAGGTCCTCTTTACCTTTCCTTGTGCCCACAACATTTATGCAGCTTTCCCCTTTCTTCTGTGGATCTCCTTCATATCTTAGACACATTGGCTTCTTCTCCCTCTGATTTTCACATCCCTCCCTGCATCCTTGAATTGAGTAATTAGGTGTTACTACTGCTGTAAGAGTTCTTTTTTTTTTTTCATTCTCTCACCTGTGCTCCTGAGTGGTGTATTTGAGCAATTCTGCAAGCTGCAGAGGGTATTTGCAGATTTTCTGAACAGGAGTGAGAAGAAAACCATCAATGGCAATGTCAATCATCTGCTGAAGCAAGCGACAGGCCTCAAAGAAGTGTCGATATTTTCCCTGTTTCATTAGTTTGGAAAGTTCAATGCAGGCACTGGGATGGTTGTTACAATACTCTGAATAAATAGCAAAGCCTTCTTGCTATAATAAAAATTATAAAAAAAAAAGCAAGGTGTTAACTAAAGTTTTTGCCTATAAAGGAGGAATTTTGTGACAACTATTATATCTAATTGGATTAATTAATCCATTTCTGATATTGTTTTCAGGTTGAGGAGCCTTGAAACTATGCAGAAATCTAATCAGTAACTATCAAAACTATGTACTTTGTAATAACACAGAAATAAAGGCCTCTATTGAATCAGGGTAATTAAACCCACTTGGAAAAGTACTTTTGTTTGGGAAGGACAGCCATGTGCTTAGCAAATGGCTATCTCACAGACTCTTTCCCCACCATCTGCTTTCCTTGTTTTCTTTAGAAAGTTTTTGCATGCCCAATATGAGATCACTGCAAATAGCCCAGCTCACCTGTGACTCATGTTTTGCAAAGGAAACTTCCAATTATGTACAACGTCTCAAGCTTGCTAAAGATGAGAAGAAACCTAATATATTTAAATAGTTATTTAATTGTAAATTATTGTACATTCTAAAATGCTATCTATACATAGCTTAGTGTTTGATAAGCACTTGTTACTAGCATGGCAATAATTTTCTTATCATATTTTGTCAATTTCATAAATAAAATCGATTTTTTTGCAACGTACGTGTTGAAGAAAACATGACCCTATTTCGCTCAGATGAGGCTCCTCTTTGTTGTACTGCTTCTCAAGGTCCTTCAGAAACTTCCTTTGGAACTTGTAAATATCTTCAATGTTTCCAAAAATGGTGCTTAGCTGAGCTGTGGTGAACATCCCTGTGTGTTTGCGACACTGCCGAATATAACCCTGGGAACAGAATGAAAAACACCTCCGTTGTCTGAAGAAGTGAGAACAGGTTCTACCCTCAACAATCCTCTCTGAGCTGGCAAAACCCCTGTGATCCACGGGCAGGTGAGTGCTTTCCTGACCACACACATGGGGACAAGCCACTTCAGATTCTATCTGAAGTGTTCACGGGTTGGTTCTTGCAGTCCAGGACCATAAATGAAACAGGGAACCCCACATGCTGAACAAGAAGCATCACTTCTCTACTTGGAAAATGTGTGTTTGCTCTCTTTAAACTCAGATGCATATCAGATTTTTTAAAGAGGTATAGAATATATGTATTAGAGAAAACTAATTATTAACATCAGTCTAAAAATTAGCAGATCAGTGGAATATTAAAGTCATGTCCTAGAACTCAGATAACCATGGCAGCTGCATGTACAAATTCCTCCCTATCTTTCAGCACAGAGGTAAGCTTAGTAGCTTAAGTAAATAATTAATCTAAATGACAAAATTTTTATGTATTAAAATTAGCCAATTAGCAACTCATTTTTGTCTTTTTGCTTTCCCTTTTTTCTTCCTTCAAAATGCATTTTAAAAGTCTGATTTAAAAATAGCAATAGAAAAAAACATTTCAGTCTTGTCTACTTTGTTGTCCATGAAAGAATCTAATGATGAGTGATGGACTAAAGGTGACAACATCACAAATACACAGAGAGATTGAGAGATCTATCAAACTAAGGGTACAATGAATATTCTGGTAGGTTGCTTAGAATCCTTCAAGATGCTAACCACAAATACAAGATAAATGTCAAATGCATCACAGTCCATGTCAGAAGAGGCAAAATTCATTGAAAAGTGTGAAGAAGCTTCTTGTTCAAGTGTGGGCCTCCAAAAAAATTTGAACAAAAAGCAGAAAAAACCCCCACATTTAATGGTTCAAACAAGAAAAGTCCTAAAACACATTTAAAGACTCATCCATAAGCATCCAGCAAGAATCTCATTGTTGGTGAAAACAAAACAAAACAACCCTGACTCAGCAAACATGTTCTTTGAAAGTTACTTTTCAAAAGTTTTGTCCCTGAATGGTAACTGATTTTATTGAAATTATCATAAGTTTCCACCTAAACCCTGTGGTTAAAAGTTCTAAATAACCTGGACCTCCATCCCATTATTGTGGAAGTAGTGGTCAGAATAAGCAGTTTTTCTATGCCAAAAGTGGATTTAAAAAGAAAAAAAAATAAAGAATCAGTGCCTTATGGCAGTCAAAAGAGAGGAAAGCTGTAACAGGACATAAGGGTCTGACAGGCAGATTCAGGGGTGCAGTTGGGATTATTTTTATATTTATTATATAATAAATATAAANTATTATAATAAATAGAAATATAATAAATAATAATATTTATATAATTTATCTATTTATTATTTTTATATGAGACATTTTCTCAGCTTGTATGAGATGTTTTGTTGACAGCAGGTCAGCAGAATGTCCTTAGGTGTAAGCATGTACCTCACAGATGTCCTTGAGATGCTTGATATAGACTCTTTCTGTGTTCATAATTTCCTGTATAACGTTGGTTCTCATCTGATCCTTGTTCTCAGCCATTTTCTGACGATGCTTGCTAATATCTGCATCTTGTTCTTCATCCTGGATGCTATTACCATTCTCTGTCACTTCTTCCTGGTTAACTCTCAGCTGCAGCCAGAACAAACAAAGCAAACCAGAGTAAAGCAGCAAACTTTTACAAAATGAAACATTATTACTGCTTATAATTAAGAGAGGACACTATCTCACACTATCTGAGAAGTACCATGTTGTGTTGCCTATGTATTTTACAGACTTAACTTTATTCCTGACCCTGGCTAATAATGGTTTCTTTTGGCCAAAGCAGCATATACTCAAAAATTACAGAAGGACAACTCAAACACTTTCAGTTTTCCTCTGCCTCAGTTCCCTCTCTGGATACTGTGGATAACAGCACTTCCTTTTTCAACTTTTTATCTGCTTGCCCATGTTGGCTGAAGATCTAGGAAGGGCAAAGGCAGGAACCATCTCTTGCACCTTGTGTAGTACTTCATACAGTGTGTCCATATGTAAGTACTTTAATTTCTAAAACATAGTTCAGTTTTATACCATTCAAGAGTTATACTCTCATTGATCTGCCTGAGTTCTGACTAGGGTGTTCAGACTGTGAACCAGAATTGTACACAATGATGTGGTAATAAATTACCCCCTATTTTACCAAGAAATCCCCAAAGCATGACTTTCCTTACTCCCTCATGAAATCTGCTGCATCCTCTCCCTATATGCTGATTCCTCCCAGTTAAGCTTTCTGCTGCCCTCATTTCTGTTTGAGAAATTCCTTTGATTGCAAAAAGACCACACAAAGAAAGAAGCCAGAGTTAAATGTGTTAAAGGAGCTAAGGGATCTTGGGGTGTGATTATTGCTTTTTTTCCTTGTGAAGTCATTAGGAGTTACACTACTGAAGTTCAGATACAATTGAGATGATGATCATGCCTTTCACTTCAATGTAAGGCTATGACCACTGCTGTTGCTTGCTGCTGAGAATCTCACATGGCAAGAGTGCAAAAGCAAGAGAGTTACCCTGACAAAGCTAGCTGGAAACCAGGCTTCCTTGTCCTCGTTTCTTCCCCACCACCAGTCTTTGTTGGAAGCTTCTAGAACTCTAATGACATCTCCAGCTTTGAAGCCCAGCTCTTGATCATCCATAGTCACGTGGTCCCAGAGAGCTTCTGCATACACAATGCTGCCATCACTTATCAGCTAAGATGGGAAGAAAATGAAGGAGAAGAGATAAACAATGAACAGTTTATAAATTGCTAAAAGTGCCAAATACCTCATAGAGTGTCCATCATTAGAGAAAACTAAAATTCTGGATTTTCAGCTATCTATGCATATGTTTATTAGTGAGAACAGTAAGTGTCCTACTCCACAGGCTAACAAGTTACACTCCTAGTGAGTCACTGTGCTCTTCCTGTAGCATCTGCTCAGGACCTGCCAGCAAAAGGACACCAACACTGCTGAATTCTTCCCTATGCTGGCTACTATTATTGCAATTCTGATTAATATGAAACCTCAGACCTGTGGAAAACTACATACACACACAACCCCATTGTTACAGCAATGCAAAGACCAGGACATTACCTCATTAATTGCTAGCTGCTCCCCTCCTGGCTGCAGGTACCTGGGAGTGGCTTGGCAGAGCTCCTCATAACTGTAATCTTCTTCACTGCCATTGTCGTCCACTAAGGCCGAAGACTCAGTCCCACCATCTGCAGTAACTGAAACAAAGGTGCAACAGCTGTTTGCTTCATCATTTTATATGATTCCCCAGGAAAAAAAAAACCAACAACAATGTAAGAAGAACAGCTGAGAAATTGCCTTTGTTGTCACAACTATAATAATAGCAGCAGGAGTGGAGGGCAGCAGAGCTCTCAGGAAAAACGCTTTTCCTCTGTTAAATACTTCTCACTCTTCTTCAGAATTTTCTCATTTAGCAGCTGATGAAACTGAAAAATTCTCCTTTTTGTGCACAAAAATAAATATCTAGAGAGAACTACAGCCATTATTTATCTCTGTCTCCCCCATGGCAGATGAGAGAGGTCTAGTGTGGTCCTGTCAGTGACAGGGGTCCCCTGTCAGTCCCAGGCTGGGTGCCATCACATCATCATGTCCCCTACAAGGATGTAACCACTCATCACCTCCATGCCACCAACCCATGGGAGGGTTGGGCAGCCCAGGCTGCAGCTGGCTGCCCTCATGTCACCTCTCTTAATATACACTCACATTAATGGTATAATCTGCCTAACCAGGAAGGATGCAAAACTTCTTTTTTAAAAAAAAAAAAAACCACAACTTTTTTTCCCCTACAGACTCATAAACCTGAGTTTATCAACTTTTCAAATACACCTTGTGAAAGTTACTGGAAGTGCTTTATTTAAAAAACTGCAAATAAAAAATTCATTAAACCAAATTTTAGCTTATAAAGCAACACCAAAAAAATATTGATCCCAGTCATCCTTTTCTACATCTCCAATGTACTGTCAGTACTGCCCGTTGGTTTGTTCCAGTAACAACAGCACATCAAAACAACCTAATTCATTTGGCTCTGGATTAAAAATGACTGTGATTTAGGACCTAAAACTGTTCATTATTCTGTAGCAAATCAACAGGCTTACACTGTCATTAAACTCGAGGAAAACTCAGTCATTTGCATTCTGCATCTATTGTTTATAGACAGAGCTGTAAGAGGTCGGGTGGGCTTTCCTGATCACACCTTAAAAAAACAACTTAAAGGACAGCCTGGGAATGATTCTGATCTCCTAGCAGCTTTGTCACCAGTGTAAGGCTGCAGGTTCCTGTGGATCATAAGCTCAGAATCAGGCCCTCTCTGACTGACCATAGTTAATCAGTTCAACCTAAAAACACTGTAAAAACCAGCCCGAGAGAGCATGTTCTACTCACACGTACCCATATGAAGGCTCTCCAGGCTCCAAAATCGTGCCATTCCCCCCCTGGCTACCATGCTGCCGTCAGCCTCGATCCCAGAGCAAGGGTCTGACCTCTAACAGGTGATGCTGGGTCCAGGGTTGGCAGAGGAAGGCTCTGAGCTACCCAGAGCACAGAGAACCCTCCTGCTCTCTGCCTTCAGCTCCCGGCTGTGCTGGGAACTGGCAGCGCCGCGCTCTCCGGAGCTCAGAGCTCTGACATCATGGGGTGCCCTTAGGGAGGAAGTTCCAGAAAAGAAGCAAAAACCCGACTGCCCAAACCCGGCCACGCTGTGCCTGCAGCTGCCCGCACCACCCAGCCCACTCCCAGCACAGCAAGCCAAGGAGCACATTTGTTTTTCATTCCAGCAGCTTCATGCGATTGCCATCGATATTCAAATGACTGCAATTCAAAGGGAAAGGCTGGGAGTTCCTTGGATTACAACACCCGTCAGAGTATCAGTCTGTCTGCCTTTGTTATATTATACGGGTGAAAATTCCAGCAGGAGTAAACAATGAGAGTATTTGTCGTGTGGCTATGAAAACTTCTCTTGCTTCCCAGGCAAATGCTGGATCGTTATTTAGGGCACAAGCAGCTGAAGCGTTAAGGCTGCAGCAACTACTCCCAGGAAAAGAGGGGAGGACGGAGCCATTTTCTCACTGAAACCACAAATATCATTCAGCTGCTCCAGAAAACAGGGAATGAAGCAGGAAAGCAACACAGCAGTCCAGCTTTCACTGGGACTGACCAGCCAGAGCACGACCTCCTCCATTCACCGTGAGCCAGGGTTTACCACGCTCCCATCTGAGTCATTTTGCAGTGAGGTTGGATGGGATCGTGCTCTGGGAGCTAAGGCAGGAGCTGCTCCCACTAGCAGAGTGCAAAGCCTGCTGCAGCCTGAGCTTGTGCACAGTAAATCCAAGCTAATATACTTCATAATAATGTTTATACACATCCCCACACATTTTTCTTGGCACGACTCATTAAAAACAAACCACCCAGCAAACAGAAGTTACACTGCAGTGCTGATCATCCTGGGACCTGCAAGTGAAGGTTTCCCAACTTCCATCAGCCAGAGCAGAAGCTCTCTGACATTTCAAACCTCTAACTGCAAGGGAAAACCAGCTGAACTGCCACAGGAAAATGAGCTCAAACCCCACCACACAGCTCTTCGAGAAGATAAAGTAAAAGTTATCTCTAAAAAACAGTCATTTGGTTTGATTTTTGCAGAGTGCAATGGACTGTTTGCTGTTGCCTGATGACTAACCCAGCCACCACCACGGGATGCTGATGGGGGCAGGGGGGGTTCTGTTCTCTCTCCACTGTACACACATGTATAGCAACTGTGCAGCCACAAACTGAATCACCACAGAAGTACTCATTTTGGGGGAAGCTGGTGGTGGCTTCCTTTCCTCTCTGGATCAGCCAGGCTCAGGAGGAGGTGCAGTGACCACAGGGACCCTGGCCAAATGCATACTGAGCTGCTTTATCCACTGCACAGGGCACTTGGAAAAGGCTGTGGGTTGCACATGCTACTAAAAAAAACCCTGAACACTAGTTTTCTTGCCTCAAGAATATCCTGTTCTAGATACTCCTCTGGTATCATTCAACCCTCCCCTCTGGGGCAGACCAAAGGTCTCCCTACCTACCACTCTGACAAGCAGCCAAGCAGCAGATGCCCAAGGTAGACCATAAAAATAGGTGAGGCATGTAATAGCATTTTTCTGATGTGCTTTTCTGAATTCCAGCTATCTGCAGAACAGGTTCAGATCCCTCCTGGGGCAGGTGATAATTTTGTGTTTAACAAACTGAATTTTTCAAACCACTTTCTGAATTTCTCTCAACTTTGGGGATTTGAAATATCATATGTAGCAATTAGTTCCATAGTTTAATTTTGTAAAGTTTGAAAAGTATCTTTTATTTTGAACTTGCTATTGATTATTTCATTTAGTGCCCTTTAGTTCTTACATTATTGGAAACAATTTTTTATCTGCTATTTTTTCCTGTGCCAATCAGACTTTTATTCCCCTATTAGCTTTTTTTTCAAGCTGCAGAGCTCTGGATGCATTAATCATTCCTCACACAGAGCTGCTGAGTAGGTTTTCTTGTCCTTTTCCCTTTCTCTGTATCATGCCCTATAAAAGATGCCTTTTGAGGTAGAAAGGAATGAGGAGATGGCCCCCACACCCTACACCAGTAGCACAATTGGGCTTTCTGTTTTGTTCTTTATTCCCTTCCTACAAATTCCTGCCCTTTTATTTATTGTTTTGACTGTTACTATGCACTGAACTGACAACTTTTCTTTTTTTTTTTCCTGAATGGCAATATCCAGCTCAAAGTCCATTCATCTGCAAGCATACCAGGCTTAGGTTCCTCCACATGCACTACCTTACCTTTATCAACACTGAATTCACCTGCCCCCAGTGCAGTGAATTGCATCTCAGAATTGTGAAATCCTTCCTCAGCTCTGTTCAAGCAGCTTGTGCTTTTACTACCATGGGTAATTTAACACATAGACAAGAGTTCTAAATTCATTCTGTAACTCCATTCCCACATTATTTGTGAAGACACTCAACATCTGACTGGACTCATGAGCTCTCTCTCCATAAAAGACTCCATCACTCTCCTCCTGTGATTGTTTGTTCAAGCATGGAAGAATCTTCCCTCTTACCCCACACCTCTTGTCAGAGATCCAAGTAGCCTGGACCTACTGAATCCACTTGATTTTTTTTCAGAAAACCTAATGTATTTGTGGGGCACAGCTTTCCTCTAGAGAGGGCACACAGACTCTTCTTCACTGTAAGGGTCCAGTACCAGAGTCTGTTGATGTTACCCTGTTACAGTTTCCAAGTTTTAAATATATTCTTCATATATTATGCATAATACATCCAATTCAGTGCCCTGCTGCTTGCTGGATCCCTCCTGATACTGCTTAATAAATTGTTATCCCTTTGCTGCCTTCTTCCCTGAAGTGATGCAGATTTTGAGGAGCAAATTCCAGACTGAGGCAGTAGCTCAGAAACGTAATTCTTAAATCCCTTTAGAAGTCTTGGTTCTGGATAGTTATTTAGTTACTCTAAAATTTTACTGACATTTTGAGACAGATCCTTATCTCATTTGAAATCAGGTTTTATTTCTCAGGCACTTACAAGGCCTACAAACTGTCTGGCAGTCTACCATAGTTTCCAAAAAGGATGTAGTTTTTATATTTGTAGAAACTGTTTCTATGATCCCATAGCTTTACATTAAAATTGCTAGAAGGTTGGGGTTTTTTTCCTGTTTGGATATGATTTGGCTCTTAGTTTTTCTATAATACATTAGAAATAATTTTCTATAATACATTACCTTTTTCCACTAGTACAATCCTTTCTGTTATTCCTATCCAGCTTGCACAATGGTGACACAATATGCTGGTTATGCTCCACTGGTTACTTTCCACAGATTTTCTGACACAGGCCATTTATCTTCCTTAAAAATAAGTTGTTTTCTCCATCTTACTTTTTAAACTTTCAGTATTACTATCAGTGTTGCTTATTTTTTCTAAATCCTCTTTAAAAATTTGTCCAATTCTTTCTGACTATTTCTTGCTTGAGTTCTGTCCCATCCCTCACTTTGATGATGCAGTGATAGATGACTCACCTGTAAAAGATGTGCTCTCCTATATATTATTTCACCTTGCCAGCTTTCCTCTAATTCTTTGCTTAGAAACTACTCCAAAATCCCTTGATTTTCGTGTCAGCAGCCTGCTTTTGTTTTAGTTTAGAAAACAATGTATATTTTTATTTCAAATGTTCCATGGTTCACAAATACTTTAAATCTCCCTCTTTTTAATACAACTTTTTGCATTAATGTACCTGGAGGTAAAAAGCCTCTCTGTCTGACACTGAATGTGGTACTGACAACATTTTGGTCAAGCTATCACCTCACCTCTGGAGTCCCTGGGACTGTCTAGGTGCTTCTCTTGCACCCACTGTTCCCAGCACATTGATGGGTTCAGTTTGCATCACTGAGTCCAGCTATGATCCATGTGACTAAATCCCATTACCCACCAGCATAGTTTTTATCTTTTCCCATCAGTTGAGTCACATCCTTCAAAGTTTTCAGAAGCTTTTCTGACCCCAGCAACAATGCAAATGCTGAGCCTGCAGTAGTGGATGTCATGATGCCCCTTCAGGTCCTGTCCTGCCTCACTGAGTGTTCCAGGCACTTTGGCCACTGAATACAGCAATCACCATGGAGCTGCTTGCAACATCACACACATTCCACCCACGTCCTGGTGATCAGAAACACAGCATTCAGTGTAGTCACCTAGGAATTTGCTCTTCTTGCAGCCTCACTCTTCTGGGATAGGGGAGCAAAGACTGGATAGCAAGGAGATGGTAGCAGACAAGCAACTGTTTTCTTTCAAGAAGGGATTAGTAACTTATGTTTGCTCACCTCCGTGGCCAATAATGTATTTCAGGTGGGGTTTGCTTATTTGATTGGTGACAGGGATGGAGAACCTGAAAATCTCCTCTCTCCAACAGCCAGTTTGTTGGCACCTCATTACCTGAGCTGTGCTCCACACAGGCTGAAAACTACTTGGTTACCCAATTTTGATGAACTGTGAAAAGCTTGACAGCTCCTGCTCTAACCTTCTATTGATTGCAATGGCTACAGCCTCAAACCAGTTAAAGACACTTAAACCAGTTAAAACACTTAAAAAATTTGCTGTACTGTGGTAAATATAATTTAAAACTTGTAACCCTTTAAGAACAAAATTAACAATAGAAGTCTCAAGAGAAACTTCCCTTACATGCTTGTTGGTTGCTACTTCTGTCTCCTAGAGTATGATGATTTACAGTCTTAGAACAGCTGTTTTTCTCAAAATTTACATCTCCAATCTCCTATTGCTATAAAATTAGACATGCAGTGCACTGGGCTTTAGCAAGTAACTAAAATAAGTTAGTGCTGGTTTTCAGTGCTTGGGTATAGAATTTCTTTCAATAATAAAGGGCTTTTGTGCTATCAAATTTCACTGTACATGAGCAAACAAAAAACTCTCACATGTTCAAAGACAAGGAAATGCCTTGTGAATTTAAGAGAAAAAGGAAAGAGATCAGCCTGTGTGGCACTAGTCACTTGCTTATTTTCTGCTGGAGCTACTTAACAGATGCTTGCAACTGCTCTCAAACTGTTTAAGGCCATGATATTCCCCACTCTTCTTTGGGCTTTGACATCAGAAGCTTTTCATGCTCAACTTCCATGTGTATTGTAATGAGTCATAAAAAACACATCATTCTTTAGAGACCACCTTCTGAAGAAAACTGTCATGCTCTATGGAAGACTGGAAAATACAATTTTAACATGTTCTTATATAAATTAATTTGTAGTTGAGGGACTTTTTGAGCAGAATTTGGGCATCATTGCAGCTAAAACTTGGTATAGAACCATAAAAGCCAAGTATATATGCATAATAAAGAAAACTGAAAATGCTATTTGTTAAGTTTCCTACTTCAGTCTTGGCAAGTCCTGATACAGACACCCTTACTTGCTGTCTGCACAGAGAAGGAGAGTGTAGGTTCCCAGTAGCATTTTGTTCACTGTTAACAATGAAGTGGAAATTTTTCTCTTTATTTCTGACCCCTGGCCAGTGAAACATGAATAACTGTTCAGATTATGCTCACAGCAATTTGAAAGAACACACATGATATTAACAAAGGATTTTCTGGTCCCACCTGACAAGAAATGTTCTACAAACAGTAGATATGACTATTACAAGAGAGCACTGCATGCTAAACAACCACAGCAAAAACACACGAGGCACATCAGAGACTTTGGTAAAGGGTACCAGAACCCTGTTTGGGACACTCACCACTAAGTAAGCAACTGCAGCTGCACAGAGTTCTCTGCAAGAAGCTGCTTAATTTTTTAAGGTTTGCCTAGCCAGGTAGTTAAGCTGAGTGCACAACAAACAGAACATTAAAAATATATGTGTAGAGTGGCTATGGTTCAGATATGAACTTAAGCATCTTAGCCCATACTTCATATTCTATCATCTTCAGGCAAGTGCATGAACACAGAGTGGAAAAGACAGCAATGTAAGTGGTCCAGGAGAATAAATCATGGCCATGTCAAACAGCAAGTGTGAAAAAACAAGTTTTACATGAACACAACAGCTATGAACAAAAAAACTCCCAACACAAAGCAACTTAGTACTACTTTGTCACTGAGTTGCTTTGCACCCTTTTGTTTTCCACACTACAATCCACTTCTTGGCCAAGCTATGAAGTTGAGATCTAGAAAGTCCATGGCTCATCTTACCATGAGGTGTTCTCATCTGTCTCCTTCTCCCGACGCGGTCCAGGCCGATGGGGGTACTTTGGGAGAAGGTGAGTGGCCGGAACCTGGCTGAAACTGCTTTGTAAGGGGGTACCTGGTGTGCTGGGACAGGTGGCCGTGGTACAGGCTGCAGAGAAAACAGGAAAATCCAGTATTAGTAAAGCAGGTCCAACTGAGCAAAGCTCAGGTATGAAGGAAGGTTTCTTCAGATAGGTCGGCTAATTAAGGGGCAGGAAAATCCCATACTCAGAAATAACATCACTGAAACGTGGCATGTGGAAAATATGTCACCAGTGTCACAGGAAATATTTTACTATAATATAGTTTTTTGTTAATAAACACTCCCTAGCCTTCTGCTGTGAGCATGCAAGCTCTGTAATTTTCATCCTGTAATACTCCATGCCCAGACACTCTGGGATCTGACTGTGTTGAGAGCAGCCTGCTCAATGCCAGCCCAGCCTTGGAAACACACATCTGAAGGGAAACCCAAAAAGAAAGAATGACCAGAAATGCTAGGGCTGGAGCTGTGTTCATTTCATGGTACGTTGGCTTTCTTCAAAGAAATGTATTGCTTTTAAATAAAAGAAACATATTTTACAAGACAGAAATCATGATCTTCTGCTCTCAAGTTCCCAGGAGTCTCATTAAGAAGAGATCCACAGATTCACAGATATTAGGGGTTGGAAGGGACCTAGATAATGTTAAGTTTACTCATAACTTGATCTAGAAGCCTTTTTCTTCAGTTAAATCATTAAATCATTCATTTGCCTAATTGTGATTAGAGAACCTACCCTTGGTTTATTTGCAAATTGGAGGCTAATTTCATGTCATTCTTGAACAATTAGCCACATTAGCCAGGCTAAATGACCCAGCATAAATATTCAACTTAGACAGTCAGACAGCACACAAACTTCAGAGGAATTCATCTTTAGATCATCTATCTTTCAGTGGTTACTGTTCATAGGCCCTTCTATCAAGTACTCTGAAACATCAGGGAAGGTTTTTTAATCAACTATATCTCCTGACATTCTGTTCTGAAACCAGTGATTTAGTACTGTTTGAAAAGGTTGTCTCACAACTAAGCTGTCAGATCAGAATAAAACACACACAAAAAAAAAAGGATTAGCATTACACTTTTCATATATTCCCATGGGGTTTCAAAGCTTTTAAGAAAAAAAAAATCACCAATGTGAATATCAGCCTTTGAAGCCCTCACATAAAATACTTCTAGCATATATATTCCTGCTTTATTGGTCCCTTTTTACCTTTCAGCTACAGATTTACTTTCTAATATGACAAAAAAAAAATCATTGAATATGATTTAACTACAACCTTATTTTTAAACCTCATTGCCTCAGTACTTTAACCACATACCACGACTCTCTCACTGAATAAAACCATATGGAATAATTCTGATATATTGCATCAAATAGCTAATAAACATGATGGTAAATACAATACACAAATAACTGGCTGATTAAGCAATAAAGCAATGTATTTCTGGATAAGTAAAATTTGCTTGCAAAGCTTCAGTTCATACCTGGACAGACAAGGGTGTGCTGTTACTCAGCAGCAGGCCTGGGAAGGTTATAAGGTTAAAAATGTGCCCCAATTGGGAATGCTCCATGGTTTTGGTCTTGACTACAGTGACCCATCAATGTGCTCACTTAATTCCTGCCAGCCCTTGCAGCAGTATCAGAGCATGGAAAAATCAACTCAATTAGCTGCCCTGATGCATTGTTTTCAACAGAAAATGAAGGACTTGGAGAGTGTTAAATCACTTCCATGGTACAGCAGGGATTATTTGGGTTGCCAATAACTACTATCCCTTGAAATCCATCTATTATTCTTGAGTAAAATGGCCTAGAATTTATAACAATAATTTTCCTCTTTGTTTTTCCTCCAAGCTAAGTAGTGATTAAATTAATTTGTAAATGTCCAAATTATATAGGGTTTTTGAAATAATGATCTTTGTCTGGGTAAAAGGTTCACTGGTTTCAGCTGGAGTTTTGCTTCAAGGTACATTTTTTCATCAGGGAATTATGAAGAAAAAATATGCAAAATACAATAATGTTCATGTTAAAAATTGCTTTTTATGGGAGACTGAAAATCTTGTCATTGTTTCAGCATTTGATTTCAGTCAGACAAGTATCACTAAACTACCCAGCAGGATATTGAGTGGCATAAGAAAGATTAAGAGGATTCCAATCCCTTTAATAGCCACTACAATCACTTCTGAAGATGCAAACACTATTACTTTTTTTTCTCTTGCTTTATCAGCTTTAGGTAGGAGTCCTCCACCTTCTCAGGTAAGTGGAAAACACCTGATCAGTGCAGCCTTACAAAAGCCCCCCAAGTCTGAAGGCCTGTAACCAAGTGCAAGGCAGGGCCACCACTACCAACAACATAAAGTTTCCCATTCCAGGAAAAAAAAAAGAACTATTTTTATCTTTCAGAAGTTTTCTTTTTTTTCACTCTCCTACCTAAGCCAATAGAGATGGTAAATAAATATACAGATTCTGCTCAAGTGCTAACTCAGCTACAGACTATTTTCTTACAGGCTCCCTGTGTTCATTCCATCAAGCCAGTTTAGTAGCACATAAATAGACATTTTATTCATATTGACATATTTCATCAATTTCTTGATTTATTACCAATTTTCTTAAGCCACGTCCTTATTAGTTTTCATTATCCTTGCTATGCCAATACCAAGAATGTGAACACTACAGCTAATGCCCCAGATTTTGAACAGGCCTGGGTTTGAAGAATTTGAAATGATCCATCAATAATGTGCTGTTATTAACATATCTGTTTGTATTCTCTGTTCCTCAGGCCCTACACTGTGTAAAGAGACTAAAACCACAGATGTATTAAACACAAATGAGCTCTTACATACATAATATGAGACATTTTATATATATAATATACGACCATTCCAAGAAATAATCAATTTACAATATAGAAAATATTATCCCAGAGTCAGCATTAGTTTTACTCCACACTGGTTTGTTTTTTAGCAACAAGACAAAGTTATTAGTGACCAGGAAAGCAGAATTGTAAGTACACAATGTCAGCTTGACAGAAGGGAAGGAAGAGAAGGAAGCATCCGTTCTATTTTCTAGGTTGAAGATAGAGACAAGGAAGTGAAAAGGTCTTTGGCAGTTTGCAGAGAGCACATCTCTTATCTTACTTGTGTCAGCAGACCTTCTATCTCTTCTGTTGGAGCACTTCCATAGAAATTGACCCCACCTATTACAGAGATGGGTCTTCTTTTTCTCCCTCTGTGGCAGCCTACTGTATTGCTTTGGATCACAGGCCCCACAGAGGCCAGGCCTGGCTGATCTTCACCATCCGTGCAGTCTGGCTTCTGAGACTCCACTGCAACTGCATCTTCTGGTATAGAGAAACTTCTGATGCACATTTGCCCATAGTCTGAGAGAGGCCTGGGACGAGCTCTTTTACCAGAGCCCCATCTCCTGTGTGTGATCTTTTGTGTCTCTGCTTTTTCTTCATCCTGGGATGGGGATCTCTTCCAGTGGTCATCAGAAACAACCTTGTTAAACGTGAACAAGTCAAATAAGCCACAGAATTTTCTGACAGTGAATCAATCAACCATTTTTCATACTGTAGATCAACTTAACATTGCTAAAAAAGAAAGAGTTCCTATAAATATACTATATAAATACAATAAATTCAACAGACAACTCAGGAATATTTGCAAAGACATCATGTTTGTGCTGAGTTACCATCAAAATCTCTAGGCAAACATGGCTGATAACACTAAAACCTCACCTATTACCTTGGCACTACAGACAGGTGCCATCATAAACTCTAAATTTACTGATTGATGTCTTGGAAAGACAGAGCTGCCACTCAACAGGATTTGTTCCTGTGCACAAGCAGGACATACGTTACACATTACAAGGGTAAAAATAATTCAGCCAACACACTCTGCTTCTGGACTTTTCACCAAGGCCTGAGTGACAGCACAAGGGGCAATGATTTTAAACAAAAAATAGGTATGTGTAGATAGGACATAGGAAAAATTTATTTGTTTATGATGTAGTGATGCACAGAAACAGGTTGCCCTGAGAACTGTGGATGCCCCCTCCCTGGAAGTGTTCAAGGCCAGGTTGGACAGGGCTTTGAACAACCAAATTATTCTCTTCCAACCCAAATTATTCTCTGATATTCCTCTGCTTTACCTCTGTTCAGTGATGCAAATGAAGAGTGAGGCTGCAGTCTGACTGCTTGCTGATCCCACCTCAGTGCCCCCCCCCCTACTGCACACTCCCACACTCTCACTTAGGTCAGATCTAGAGATTGTGCAGCCATGGAGAATTTGGGTGAGCAAGCTCATCCAGTTTGGGAGGAGAAGCTAAGTTTCCATATGCTCAGGGAGGTTACAGTCTATGGACTAGGACTATAGATAATTTAGAACACAAGTAACAGGAAAAATGAATGTTTTTAGAGAGGAAACTTGGCAAATTATCTTGTTGTTCCTACTTAACAACACATCTGGCTCTCTACAGGTATCATAATTGAACTGGTAGTACAAGTTTCAACATTAACTGAAACATAACATTAACTGAAACACTTATGAGAGGGAACATTTTTAAGGATTTCAATGTATTTGGTATAATACTATTTTTAAGGATTTCAATGTATTTGGTATAATACTATTTTTCTTGCAAAAGCCTCTGCAGTTTTTCAGAAAAAAATACTGAAAGTAAAAATCTACATTTACTTTTCCCTGAGATTTTGAAATTCGTATCATTTCCTTGGCTTTTAATGGCTCCTCTATAAAGAATTTAAAAGGAAAAAAAAATAAGAAAGTTTTTTTCTGGGCTGGGTGGCAGCTTGCCTGAATGCCTGATGGAACAAATGACAAACTCCAAAGCACTTCTGAGCAAGTGAACCCTGCCCAAGTTCTCACCTGAAGTACAAACTAATTCTATAAGGGCATTTCTGACAATGTTCAAAGTTAGTAAGTATTCCAAAAAAAGAGAATTTCTGGCTAAATTTTGTTGATCTGTTTCATACCAGATTAAGTTCTTTCTGGTACAGCATATTCAAAGCAAACNAACACTAAAACCTCACCTATTACCTTGGCACTACAGACAGGTGCCATCATAAACTCTAAATTTACTGATTGATGTCTTGGAAAGACAGAGCTGCCACTCAACAGGATTTGTTCCTGTGCACAAGCAGGACATACGTTACACATTACAAGGGTAAAAATAATTCAGCCAACACACTCTGCTTCTGGACTTTTCACCAAGGCCTGAGTGACAGCACAAGGGGCAATGATTTTAAACAAAAAATAGGTATGTGTAGATAGGACATAGGAAAAATTTATTTGTTTATGATGTAGTGATGCACAGAAACAGGTTGCCCTGAGAACTGTGGATGCCCCCTCCCTGGAAGTGTTCAAGGCCAGGTTGGACAGGGCTTTGAACAACCAAATTATTCTCTTCCAACCCAAATTATTCTCTGATATTCCTCTGCTTTACCTCTGTTCAGTGATGCAAATGAAGAGTGAGGCTGCAGTCTGACTGCTTGCTGATCCCACCTCAGTGCCCCCCCCCCTACTGCACACTCCCACACTCTCACTTAGGTCAGATCTAGAGATTGTGCAGCCATGGAGAATTTGGGTGAGCAAGCTCATCCAGTTTGGGAGGAGAAGCTAAGTTTCCATATGCTCAGGGAGGTTACAGTCTATGGACTAGGACTATAGATAATTTAGAACACAAGTAACAGGAAAAATGAATGTTTTTAGAGAGGAAACTTGGCAAATTATCTTGTTGTTCCTACTTAACAACACATCTGGCTCTCTACAGGTATCATAATTGAACTGGTAGTACAAGTTTCAACATTAACTGAAACATAACATTAACTGAAACACTTATGAGAGGGAACATTTTTAAGGATTTCAATGTATTTGGTATAATACTATTTTTAAGGATTTCAATGTATTTGGTATAATACTATTTTTCTTGCAAAAGCCTCTGCAGTTTTTCAGAAAAAAATACTGAAAGTAAAAATCTACATTTACTTTTCCCTGAGATTTTGAAATTCGTATCATTTCCTTGGCTTTTAATGGCTCCTCTATAAAGAATTTAAAAGGAAAAAAAAATAAGAAAGTTTTTTTCTGGGCTGGGTGGCAGCTTGCCTGAATGCCTGATGGAACAAATGACAAACTCCAAAGCACTTCTGAGCAAGTGAACCCTGCCCAAGTTCTCACCTGAAGTACAAACTAATTCTATAAGGGCATTTCTGACAATGTTCAAAGTTAGTAAGTATTCCAAAAAAAGAGAATTTCTGGCTAAATTTTGTTGATCTGTTTCATACCAGATTAAGTTCTTTCTGGTACAGCATATTCAAAGCAAACATGCAGCCCAGAATCAAGATTTGGACAATTGAATTTTGAGTGAATCTTCTGTCACCTTCTTCTCCACCTACCACTTTCAACCAGGTCACTACAATTCTGATGAGCTTTTTTTCAAAGGCCACCTGGCACAGTGGGCAGATTTTGCTTTTTCTGTTTGAAAAGACAACTTAAGACAAATTTCACTATATGAAAGCACTTTAGCTAGTTGTCAGAGCTATTAGAGTCAGCACTTTTAACAGGATTCCTGCTACTAAGGTATGAAAAATTACCAGTGTCATACATTATTCTACATTCAATTTTTTCACTTGAAGCATGAAATTTATTCTGAACAGATCACTTGCATATACTCTGATTTCTATGGTGTTACATCTGTCCCTGCAGCTTTTAATTCAGAACCAGTTTTACCAGTACAAGCAATCCATCCTGGCTGGTGCACTGACTAAGCTGCCCCTTAAACACAGTCCCTCCAATGTCAGAGCTGCAAAATCAACTTAAATAAGGTTCTTACCTCAGAATCAGACACATGTAAAGGGTCTCCACATATGCAATGACTGAGAAAGGAGCTCATGAGAGCCATTTCATGCTTTTGTTTTGCAAAGACTTGTCAGACTAGTCAGGCAAAGTCCATCCCATGATCCTGTACTTTTAGACTGAGGAAAGGACACGTCACATCATCTCCTAATCTGCTTTTTCCACCCTTATCTTGAGCAATAACATTTGCTAAGAGAGGACTGCTTTCCTGCAGCACTCCACCTACAGTAGTGCTATCCAAATGGCAGCCAGACTAATCTCTGCTGTGCAATAATGCTGAAGGATGTGTATTTTTAGGCTTAGATCTAGAAACTGCATTGAAGAATAAAACAGAAAATATAATCCTCCCCTAGCAAGACTAATAACATCACATTCCTCTAAGTGACTTAAGCAAGTGACCACTTACTAGTTGGAGTAAAATGTCCAGCACACAACTCATAGGCTCCAGCATTGCAACCACTTAAGCATAAGTGTGAATCTTGACATCAGGGAAAAAAATCTGAGGAAACTATTTACTTTATTACACTGGCTTTATAGTGGTGCAGCACCACTGAGCTCAAATTGCCTTCTCTTGATTAATCCTCACGAGGTTTACATTACACAATTCTTGCTGGTAACACCTATAGACATGAGCAGCAACACACATGGCACCTCATACAGGAAAATTGAAATGACTCTCACTGACTCAAGCATTCTAGGTGTTGGTCAGAAATTTTTTCAAGGACTGTCAAGATTTCTGAGAAGTAAAGGCTTAGAAGCCAAATCCTCATTGGATTTTCTGAAATTCACACCTGCTAGTCTAGGATCACCAATGCTAGCAATCAATATTATTGATTTAACTCTAGTTTCCAACATGGAGGTTTGTTTGTTAGTTGCCAAAAGCCTGTGGAAATCTGGGGTGAAACTTGTGTTGCCTGAATAAAGCTACCCAGGGGAGATGTAGATGGTACTACAACCATGTGGGGAACTCTTCTTCATCTCCTGATGCAGCAAGGTGCATCTTCCCCACAGGGTATCCAGCTGTCTTGGATACCTGCCCCTCCTTGCACTTCACAGGTATTTTTAGGTAACTTGGCCCAGCTTGAGGTGCCACTTTCAGATGTGCTGTTTAGGGCCCTGATTGCACCAACCAGGCAACAGTGGGAGCTCCCTGAGGCTGCTCCCAGGTAAACTACTACTCCCTGGAGCCTGAACCCAGCCAGAGTTAAGCTCTCCCTTGCCTTGGCCCAGCTTGATTTCTCCCCATCCAGGCACAGCAGGACCTGAGCATGATCTCACTCAACTCAACCTGGCACTGGGAGAACCCTGTTGCATTTCATGGGATATGACTGCTGCTGGCATTCCCTGTTACTCATTAATAGCAATGTAAGCAACATCAGCATTGGGTATTTAACCACTGACAGCTTAGTTTAGCCTTTAAAGCCACACGAGAGCCAAGTTCTGCAGTTAGTACTCAGACTGTGGTGTGTATTTGATCAATTCAGCACCCAACATTTTCTTCAGAGGGAGTTGTGCTCAAAGAACACAAGATCTGATCTGTACAGGCCTGATAAAATATTGCTTGGATGGATGCAACTTTTATCAGGGAAATGGCAAAAAAAAATTGATAGTACCTGAAATTGAATGGCAGGACTTTTGCTGGCACAGTTACATCAACCATGAACAGGCTTCTTTCTACACCTCACCACACCCTCCACTGCAAAGTCTGACCCACCTCAGCCCACTGCTGGTCAGCTGGTTTGCTTGTGAGTGTTGGCATCCTGCTGCCACCATGATGGCAAAGCAAAACCAGTCCCTGGGTCATTTTTTGTTCACGTGTTCATGCCAATAAACTGCCTGATGAAAAGAAAATCCCCACTCTGTATGATGCCTGTGAACACTGCCATGGCTCCCTGCCCTCTGATCTACATTCCAAACATTACCATTCACTATTTGGATTTTTTTTAATGTAATTTTCATCTTCTAAATGTACCAAGACAATTAATGCTTCATTATATCTAGATAAATATAAATATTATGGCAGCAGCATAAGGTAAATCTGAAAGTTTTTTCTCCACCTGCAATCTACTGGGGAGTCACAGGTAGGTGCCTCTTGAACAAGGACCCCCAGCACTGCTGGTGTTCAGGGGAAAGAGCATCCTGGCCTCCTTCTGCCTTTTTTTTTTTTCCCCTTAGCTCTACAATAAGTTGCAATGCTTCTTCTTTTGGTATCTCTGTAATTTTGACGTGCCTGGCTGAAATGCAGTTTTGCATCACTACAGCTCATTTTTTTTTTCAGAGAGATAATAAAAATCCAATAATGGCTTTAAAAGAAATTCATATTATTTTCCAAATAAGAAGTTGTGATAAATGAAACAGATAATATTCTGTCTGAGAATAAGTTACAAGGAAAACCTGAGTGGGGTGAGAAGTTTCAGAGCACAATTACTACACATTCCCAGAGAAAAACTCATGGATAATCAGTCACATTCTCCTGTAAATGACAACACTTAAACGCCTCACACAATCCCCATGATTGTCATGTAGGTATCTCTACATTTTGATCATTTTGTACATTTAAGGGCTCTGTATAAAAATGCAAATTTCTTATGCTAGCAATGAGAGCTGTATGCTATCAATATAAGGGGTGACTATTAAATAGCTGATATTTCTAACACAATAATTACTAGGAACTCAGCAGTTACAACAGAATTGATCTTTCAATTCATATAAGTCACCAAAAATATAAAGGACTGAGAGATCATGACCTAGTGGCCATCAATTATTTTATCACCTTCACTTAACAGAGTACTAAAAGTCTGGACATGTCTCCACCCAGGTACATGATAAAAGGCAACCTTTGCACTTTTTCTTGTTGCTTAATAGCAGTGAGGGAGAATTAGCTGAAGTTCATTTATCATCACTGCTGACTAAGGTAAAAAGTTTGTTTTATGTTTCATGGACATGATCAATATTTTTGTTTGCAAACTTTTGACAGAGATTATAAAACTCCAGATACAATACAACCTCCCAGAGGAAAGATATTTCTTTCTTTCTTTCTGGATTTTATAAAAAGATCCTAAAGTGTTATGAGAACTCAGTAATTCCCTGTTGATCCATCAGGATGACAATTTCCAACAGTGAAACTATCACAGCAGTAACTACTATGGAAATAGTTGCTTTTTCTGTAGGAGAAAGCACCCATTTAGTCAGTGTTTGCATCCTCTCTCACAAACTAAATTATTAAATCAATCAATTCACCTCCAGGAAGAAAAATTCCATCTATTTCTTTCCAATTAAAAGCAAATTGCACTATATTCTTTATCTTTACCACCAGCATCTTTTTAATTAGCCTTTGAGAAGAACTCAAATAAATACACTGATTATCTATCCCTAAAATACACTGAAAAAATAAGTTTCAGAACACATGCATTTACACCTATGCAAAAAAGCAATGCACTATGCATTTAAATAAAGCAAAATGACATTACTCTGCCTAAACAGATACAACCCCAAACTAAATTTTAGCCATGGCATTTTTAATGCAGGTTTGCTTCAGGTAACCTGACCTCTGAAAATCTGCTTATCATAGTCAATAAGCATAATGCTTTCCCTCTCAGCAACACACCTTGCCAAGATTAGGGAGTTTACCTTCAGAATATCTACATTTGACAGATAAGGAGCAGACACAAATTATGGCATGTAAGGCACAGCTTAGGGCTGAAGTGGAAATGACAAGTGGATTTCATGCCCCTCAAATCTGTTCTTCAGCCTCAAGAATTTCCTTCATCCTCTCCTCAAACTCATTTCCTGAAGCAAATCAGCTCATGTATTTCCAACTGGCACAGGGAAATGTATTTGCTTTGCAGAGAAAAATATCAGTCATATAAAAATGTAAAAAAAACACTAAAAAAAAACCCAACTGTTTCCACTAGTTTTCCAGTGACTGATACTCAGGGATGTCTGGGTCCTGCTCTAGTTCTGTCCCTTCTTCACTTCAGTACCTGAAATGCAACAGCAAGCATGCAGTGAATAATAAAGGAGTATTCATACCCTCCACCTCTTTTTAGAAGATGTGTAGGCATTAATAATGCCTAAACAAATTCCTAAGTAACCTCTAAATCAAGCCAGAACACCACAGAACAACAGTTCTAACAAAAATCCATCTTCTTTTCATTTGGCAGCACAAGCAACTTTTTCCAGACTGGTTTTGTAATACCCACTGGTGAAGCTCAAAAAGGCAGATGATAACCACAAGTTGAAAAGCCAGACTTGATGCTAACAAAGCAAAATATAAAAAGCCATAGGCCTCTGTGCCTCTTCAGTGCCTCTCCAGGCAGTGGTTCTTTGGTTCCTTCCTCTCTCCACCCTTCCAGAGCAAAGCCTCAGCATCCCTGCCCAAGCTCAGCCACTGGCAGGTCCCAGCACTAGTCACAAAATACTAGAAAAACAAACTATGTGGCTAAAAGTGCTGTTCCACTCCCTGGAGCACTGTGAATGCATCCTGACTTGTGCAGAGCAGCTCAGACAGTTTAGGGTAAATCCAATGTCACTCAATCTAACTGAAACCTCAGTTTGCTTTCAGAGATGCTGGGGATGTGCAGATGTGCCTCTGACAATGTTCTGCTGCTCAGTCCCCAGGCCCTGTAGCCTAAGTGCCATGGGAGTGGTGAACCCCCCACTCCAAATCACAAACCCCATAGGAGTAAACCCAGTTTCAGAAGTTCCCCCCTTTATTTACCAAATTATTCTTCACAGTTTAGCTTCATTTTCAATTATTCAGATTAAGGTGATTAAGTCACATTCATGTGGATGAACCAGAGGTGAATAAATCACAAAAGAAGAAGAATCACATCCCTCAGCTCCTGGCTGCTGCATGCTCCTTCTGAGTATTGAACAAGACCACACCCAGACACCACCCTTTGGTCCTTCACCCTTTTTGAAGCAAGAAATGGGGAGGATGAACAGGGAGGATAGAGCTGATTCCTCTCTGTGTTCCCACCTGCACAGCTCTTCTTCCTCTTCACCTTCAAAAGCTGCCAAGCACTGCTGGACTGCACAACGTGGGGACCACTGACTTTAGCATGGCACAAACATAAATGAAGTTAACAGGCAGGTCTCAGAGCACTTAACAGACAGTCTGCAAACAAAATGTGACTCAACCCTAATTACAGCAGAGTTACCTCTTCACTGTAATTTCTCATTCACTTATAGTCATGCAGATAAGGCATTTAACTAATAAAAAGTCTGGTGTGCTGTGATGCCAGATGCCAGGAAGGCAATTTAAACAGCAGGTGCTCTAGGAACTTGGGAAAGTCTAGGTGAAATGTCAGGTTACTTGACTGGTCTTTTTTTGTAACAAATTCACAATATTTTGTTTGGGCAGCCTTGGTGACTCACACACGGCAGCCCAAACCTGAGAGTTTGAAGTTTTTGTTGCACAAAGGGGCTCTTCTTCAGGAAAGTGAAGCCTACACAGAACAGTCCAAATACAAACTTGTATTTAACTACCTTTTGATGGATCTAAAAGCAACACACTAAGTGCCAGTGGCATAAAGCAGAGACTGGGAAAGCATGGGCTGTCACAGACAAGCTTTGGTGACTCACACTTCTGTAGCCTAAGAAGTGCTGAGGCATGGATCCATGGATCCAGGCTGCAATTAATTAGCTCTTCTCTGGGAAGCAACCTCTGGCAGGACCAAAAACCAAGAAGGCCAAACCCCTTGCTTCAGTCCTAATCTTACATTTTGATCAAACTGCAAAGTAACAGGATCTCAAGACTGAATCACATAGGAAAAAAAATCCCTAAAGCAGCAATTCAGGTAAATGGATGATACTCTTGTGTGAATACTGCAAAAGCAGCTTTACAGCATCAAGGAAACTAAAGGTAGAAAAGTTTTGTTTCCACATTTGTGAAAACAGAGAGATGGACCAAGTCTTCAGGCTTCATTTGCCAACTAATTTAGAAGATGAATATAGGCAAGACAATAAGCTAAATTCAAGCTATGGCAGCCAGTCCTGAAAAGAGAACACGTTTGAGCCTGACTGCTTAGCACCCTGCAGGCTTTGTACTGAAATACATCTCCAAGTCACAGAGATTTTATGGGCTATACATACTGGCTTTTACATTAAATGCTTATAGCAAAGATCCATGAAGATTTGCCCAACAACAGTGTGCTTAAGGTTCAGATGAAATCTTAAAAATATGGAGATTGGCAAGTCTCAGCACTACATCTCAAATGATTCTTGAGAACTAGAATTGTCTGTTCTCAATATAATGAAATATTGAAATAGACTGTCACAGGACTAACTTGATGGGTGGGTACAGTTCTGTAACACAGAGGTGTGAGTTAAAAATGAAATGTAATCAAAAGTTCAAACCCAGTGACCTCATAGTGTGAGCATTCATAAAAGTGCCTGCGGGCTGAATAAATTCCAATTAAAAAATAACCTGGTGTAAGTATCTTTGGTACCAAGCTACCTCCATGGCTAAGGGAAGCATGTTGTAAAGGAGGAGGAAATGATTAATGAAACCCTCCAAAGAAATGGCAGAAAGAAACCACACCACTCTCCCTGCTTTGTACTCACCCTGAGTGGCACGGCTTTGGGTTTGTNTCCTTCCTCTCTCCACCCTTCCAGAGCAAAGCCTCAGCATCCCTGCCCAAGCTCAGCCACTGGCAGGTCCCAGCACTAGTCACAAAATACTAGAAAAACAAACTATGTGGCTAAAAGTGCTGTTCCACTCCCTGGAGCACTGTGAATGCATCCTGACTTGTGCAGAGCAGCTCAGACAGTTTAGGGTAAATCCAATGTCACTCAATCTAACTGAAACCTCAGTTTGCTTTCAGAGATGCTGGGGATGTGCAGATGTGCCTCTGACAATGTTCTGCTGCTCAGTCCCCAGGCCCTGTAGCCTAAGTGCCATGGGAGTGGTGAACCCCCCACTCCAAATCACAAACCCCATAGGAGTAAACCCAGTTTCAGAAGTTCCCCCCTTTATTTACCAAATTATTCTTCACAGTTTAGCTTCATTTTCAATTATTCAGATTAAGGTGATTAAGTCACATTCATGTGGATGAACCAGAGGTGAATAAATCACAAAAGAAGAAGAATCACATCCCTCAGCTCCTGGCTGCTGCATGCTCCTTCTGAGTATTGAACAAGACCACACCCAGACACCACCCTTTGGTCCTTCACCCTTTTTGAAGCAAGAAATGGGGAGGATGAACAGGGAGGATAGAGCTGATTCCTCTCTGTGTTCCCACCTGCACAGCTCTTCTTCCTCTTCACCTTCAAAAGCTGCCAAGCACTGCTGGACTGCACAACGTGGGGACCACTGACTTTAGCATGGCACAAACATAAATGAAGTTAACAGGCAGGTCTCAGAGCACTTAACAGACAGTCTGCAAACAAAATGTGACTCAACCCTAATTACAGCAGAGTTACCTCTTCACTGTAATTTCTCATTCACTTATAGTCATGCAGATAAGGCATTTAACTAATAAAAAGTCTGGTGTGCTGTGATGCCAGATGCCAGGAAGGCAATTTAAACAGCAGGTGCTCTAGGAACTTGGGAAAGTCTAGGTGAAATGTCAGGTTACTTGACTGGTCTTTTTTTGTAACAAATTCACAATATTTTGTTTGGGCAGCCTTGGTGACTCACACACGGCAGCCCAAACCTGAGAGTTTGAAGTTTTTGTTGCACAAAGGGGCTCTTCTTCAGGAAAGTGAAGCCTACACAGAACAGTCCAAATACAAACTTGTATTTAACTACCTTTTGATGGATCTAAAAGCAACACACTAAGTGCCAGTGGCATAAAGCAGAGACTGGGAAAGCATGGGCTGTCACAGACAAGCTTTGGTGACTCACACTTCTGTAGCCTAAGAAGTGCTGAGGCATGGATCCATGGATCCAGGCTGCAATTAATTAGCTCTTCTCTGGGAAGCAACCTCTGGCAGGACCAAAAACCAAGAAGGCCAAACCCCTTGCTTCAGTCCTAATCTTACATTTTGATCAAACTGCAAAGTAACAGGATCTCAAGACTGAATCACATAGGAAAAAAAATCCCTAAAGCAGCAATTCAGGTAAATGGATGATACTCTTGTGTGAATACTGCAAAAGCAGCTTTACAGCATCAAGGAAACTAAAGGTAGAAAAGTTTTGTTTCCACATTTGTGAAAACAGAGAGATGGACCAAGTCTTCAGGCTTCATTTGCCAACTAATTTAGAAGATGAATATAGGCAAGACAATAAACTAAATTCAAGCTATGGCAGCCAGTCCTGAAAAGAGAACACGTTTGAGCCTGACTGCTTAGCACCCTGCAGGCTTTGTACTGAAATACATCTCCAAGTCACAGAGATTTTATGGGCTATACATACTGGCTTTTACATTAAATGCTTATAGCAAAGATCCATGAAGATTTGCCCAACAACAGTGTGCTTAAGGTTCAGATGAAATCTTAAAAATATGGAGATTGGCAAGTCTCAGCACTACATCTCAAATGATTCTTGAGAACTAGAATTGTCTGTTCTCAATATAATGAAATATTGAAATAGACTGTCACAGGACTAACTTGATGGGTGGGTACAGTTCTGTAACACAGAGGTGTGAGTTAAAAATGAAATGTAATCAAAAGTTCAAACCCAGTGACCTCATAGTGTGAGCATTCATAAAAGTGCCTGCGGGCTGAATAAATTCCAATTAAAAAATAACCTGGTGTAAGTATCTTTGGTACCAAGCTACCTCCATGGCTAAGGGAAGCATGTTGTAAAGGAGGAGGAAATGATTAATGAAACCCTCCAAAGAAATGGCAGAAAGAAACCACACCACTCTCCCTGCTTTGTACTCACCCTGAGTGGCACGGCTTTGGGTTTGTGTATGAGATGAGGAACAGGAGTGGGAAAAAGAGGACAGGTTTACACCTCTAAAATATGTTCTACTACAAAGAGAAAGTTTAAATTGCATGTTAGATAATAACAGAAGGATTGCATAAAACTAAAACTGCAGTAACTTTTATCCACCCAATGCACACGTGCATTTAAAAACTGTTAAATACANTTCCACTCCCTGGAGCACTGTGAATGCATCCTGACTTGTGCAGAGCAGCTCAGACAGTTTAGGGTAAATCCAATGTCACTCAATCTAACTGAAACCTCAGTTTGCTTTCAGAGATGCTGGGGATGTGCAGATGTGCCTCTGACAATGTTCTGCTGCTCAGTCCCCAGGCCCTGTAGCCTAAGTGCCATGGGAGTGGTGAACCCCCCACTCCAAATCACAAACCCCATAGGAGTAAACCCAGTTTCAGAAGTTCCCCCCTTTATTTACCAAATTATTCTTCACAGTTTAGCTTCATTTTCAATTATTCAGATTAAGGTGATTAAGTCACATTCATGTGGATGAACCAGAGGTGAATAAATCACAAAAGAAGAAGAATCACATCCCTCAGCTCCTGGCTGCTGCATGCTCCTTCTGAGTATTGAACAAGACCACACCCAGACACCACCCTTTGGTCCTTCACCCTTTTTGAAGCAAGAAATGGGGAGGATGAACAGGGAGGATAGAGCTGATTCCTCTCTGTGTTCCCACCTGCACAGCTCTTCTTCCTCTTCACCTTCAAAAGCTGCCAAGCACTGCTGGACTGCACAACGTGGGGACCACTGACTTTAGCATGGCACAAACATAAATGAAGTTAACAGGCAGGTCTCAGAGCACTTAACAGACAGTCTGCAAACAAAATGTGACTCAACCCTAATTACAGCAGAGTTACCTCTTCACTGTAATTTCTCATTCACTTATAGTCATGCAGATAAGGCATTTAACTAATAAAAAGTCTGGTGTGCTGTGATGCCAGATGCCAGGAAGGCAATTTAAACAGCAGGTGCTCTAGGAACTTGGGAAAGTCTAGGTGAAATGTCAGGTTACTTGACTGGTCTTTTTTTGTAACAAATTCACAATATTTTGTTTGGGCAGCCTTGGTGACTCACACACGGCAGCCCAAACCTGAGAGTTTGAAGTTTTTGTTGCACAAAGGGGCTCTTCTTCAGGAAAGTGAAGCCTACACAGAACAGTCCAAATACAAACTTGTATTTAACTACCTTTTGATGGATCTAAAAGCAACACACTAAGTGCCAGTGGCATAAAGCAGAGACTGGGAAAGCATGGGCTGTCACAGACAAGCTTTGGTGACTCACACTTCTGTAGCCTAAGAAGTGCTGAGGCATGGATCCATGGATCCAGGCTGCAATTAATTAGCTCTTCTCTGGGAAGCAACCTCTGGCAGGACCAAAAACCAAGAAGGCCAAACCCCTTGCTTCAGTCCTAATCTTACATTTTGATCAAACTGCAAAGTAACAGGATCTCAAGACTGAATCACATAGGAAAAAAAATCCCTAAAGCAGCAATTCAGGTAAATGGATGATACTCTTGTGTGAATACTGCAAAAGCAGCTTTACAGCATCAAGGAAACTAAAGGTAGAAAAGTTTTGTTTCCACATTTGTGAAAACAGAGAGATGGACCAAGTCTTCAGGCTTCATTTGCCAACTAATTTAGAAGATGAATATAGGCAAGACAATAAGCTAAATTCAAGCTATGGCAGCCAGTCCTGAAAAGAGAACACGTTTGAGCCTGACTGCTTAGCACCCTGCAGGCTTTGTACTGAAATACATCTCCAAGTCACAGAGATTTTATGGGCTATACATACTGGCTTTTACATTAAATGCTTATAGCAAAGATCCATGAAGATTTGCCCAACAACAGTGTGCTTAAGGTTCAGATGAAATCTTAAAAATATGGAGATTGGCAAGTCTCAGCACTACATCTCAAATGATTCTTGAGAACTAGAATTGTCTGTTCTCAATATAATGAAATATTGAAATAGACTGTCACAGGACTAACTTGATGGGTGGGTACAGTTCTGTAACACAGAGGTGTGAGTTAAAAATGAAATGTAATCAAAAGTTCAAACCCAGTGACCTCATAGTGTGAGCATTCATAAAAGTGCCTGCGGGCTGAATAAATTCCAATTAAAAAATAACCTGGTGTAAGTATCTTTGGTACCAAGCTACCTCCATGGCTAAGGGAAGCATGTTGTAAAGGAGGAGGAAATGATTAATGAAACCCTCCAAAGAAATGGCAGAAAGAAACCACACCACTCTCCCTGCTTTGTACTCACCCTGAGTGGCACGGCTTTGGGTTTGTGTATGAGATGAGGAACAGGAGTGGGAAAAAGAGGACAGGTTTACACCTCTAAAATATGTTCTACTACAAAGAGAAAGTTTAAATTGCATGTTAGATAATAACAGAATGTGGTGTTAAAACTAAAACTGCAGTAACTTTTATCCACCCAATGCACACGTGCATTTAAAAACTGTCCTGGTTTGTTGGGAGCCAAGGGGAGGGACCAGATGAATTCTCGTGGGTCATGATGGCAGATCACCACTAGATGGTAGATGAGCAGCATCCACGTTATGCTTTGAAAAGTAAGACAGCTTCAGATTGTCTGTCTAAGACTTTGCAGCATGAAAGACACTGAAAACATCAGATACAAATGAATGCTTATAGCCCTACTCCGTATCTTTCATGCCTACTGCTCTACAAATACTGCCATGGTCTGCAAGGCTTCCACACACAAAGTGTTTTACACTGAAAGAGCACTACTTCAAAATACACAGCCTTTTAACAGACCTTTCAGCTTGGAAGGAAAAACAGACCCTGCTTAGGCTGGTAAAATCTGACAAGACCACATGACAAGGTGGTGTATCTGCAGGGTGCAATAAGCTGCCCTTGGAAACCTACACGAATGGCTCTGCTGCCAAAACTTTCTTCGACATTAATGCAACAAAGTAAAAAATAACTGGATGTTAGCATACAAACAGAAGAGATTAAAGAAAATAACTGCTGTCAGCACGTTTTAGAAATAACAAGCTGCAATGGCCATTAGTATTCAGGTTACTTTGCATTGTTTTGCATTAATCAAGACAAAATTTGCTAAGTATATATACAGTTTCTAAAGGATTTTGCTTTCTTTCTTACCTCTTCTTTTTTCTCTTCAGCACCAGAGGCTAAATTGAGGCTCAGCTGAGAGTGGCTGCTTATGCCACTGTCTTCATTTCCATCATCATAGTACACAGTTTGCACTGAGTCCTGGAAGCAAACAGGATTCCTGCCCAGCTTCAGTCCCAGCACCTCAGCTCTCTCCTCGCTCTCTGATGAGCTCAGTGACAACGTGCTGTGATGGTTTGGGCACTGAAAGTTCATATTGCACTTGACCTTCTCTGCAGTGGGGCTTTGAGGCTTTGGAGTAGTCGGCCTGATGGGAACATGAGGGTTTTCAGCTTCACATGTAAACTGCTGGGTAGCTTTTGGTTCATCTGAGTCCAAATAAAAGACTTCATCGGGGAAAGGACTAATGTCATTCAACGTGGGTGATAAGCTGTCAGAGTCTGGGATACCTGATGATTTCCTGAGGCTTTTGTCTTCAGTAACAACTACATTCATTTCAGCCTCTTTATCCTGAGCAACGGTGGGGCTTTGCAGACAAGGTGTTCCTGGCAAGGAAGAGTCTGGACTAGATACCAGGGAGGTGCATCTCTTTCTGTCATGATCCGTGCTGCTGGAAACCCTGCGGGAGTAGTCATCATGCAGTCTGCTGTTTGACCTTGCTCCCTGGGACTGCTCACTGGGAGGAGCTGTGCTTTTAGGACCATCTTTCTTCCATGCAACATCTGTAACATTACTGACAAGTTTCAAAACTCGGTCAAAATCCTTGGCCCTGATAGGGCTCTTCCATCGCTTGGATCTCCTCTCAGGGTTCCCACCAGCTTTGTCCAAGTCAGCAGAATTAACACTTACGGTCCTTGTTGGCATCTGTTTTTCATTTGCAACCTTGAGGTCAGTGAGGTTTGAGGTGGACTTCCTTTTGAATGAGCTTTTTTTCAGAAAATTCAGATTATCTGAACTTTTGCTTTTCCGATAAATGATCCTGTTGTTTTCAGAGTCCTTCACCAAAATTTCACAGATCTTTGGCTCTGGAGTCCCAGGTGATGTCGGCCTACTACAGTTGTGATGACTCTGGAATTTATCCATGTCTAGCAAGTTGATGCGGCCAGCACCGTAAGCCTGCCTGATGCTGCGTGAGCGGTGAGTGTTCCTCAGGAAAAACTCATCACTCTCCTCCACATCAGAGCAGTCAGAAGCTAAACCATCCACTGTGTTCTGGAACTCATGCAGAGGCCCTGAATAGGAATATCTGTTCGTCTGAACTCGCACCACCGCCCCGTTTGAACTCTGGTTGCCTACGCTGTTTTCATTGAAGATTTCTGAGCATTCCCTTGTTTGGATTCCTTGCAGAACGGAAGATTTCAACTTCTTGAAAGATCCCATTTTTCTGATGGAAGACAAAGCATTCCATGTGGACGGGTTGCCCATCAAAACCAGAGACCGAGGCCTGTCAGAGCTGGAGTTAGCCCGTTTCCGAGGGGTAGTGAAAAAGCGCATGAGTTTGGAAGGGCTGAGTTTATCCTCTTGAATTTCCTCCTCCCGACTGTTGCTGCTGCTGTATCCCCCATTCTGACTGACACAGGTAGTCTGGTTTGGGGCTTCTTTCTTATCCATAACTATACAAGTAACGGTGGTGCCATTTCCACAGCCATTTGGAAACGTTGTCATGCTCTCGATGCTGTAGGCATGGAGATGGAGGCTGGAGCAGCTCAAAGAGACACTGCTGTCTCCAGCAGCTGCCCTCACTGCCTCTCCTTCATCTGCTGCACCTTGCTTTGTTTTGCTTTTGCATCGACTGGCCGAGCCGAGCTCCTCAGGCTGCACTGCCTGCATTGAAAACAAAAGCAGCCATTAGAGACATTTCCTCACCAAGTCCCCAACTAAAAGAAGTTTGAGCCCCACTGTAGGAAGTAAAGACAGGCACAGAATGAAGTTCTCTTTCACCAAACAAAGGTGTGTTCCAGTAGTAATAAGGAGCTCATAACTCTCTCAAAGTATAACTGCATTTATTAGCAATTTAAGAGACCAGAATCATTTTAATATGTACTTGCTTCTCTAATGCTTAATAAGCTAATAAATTCATTATGACTACCACACCTACCTTACAACAGCAAATAAAAACCACACACACACTTAGAAACACACATAAACAGCAATCCAGTCTTTCGCCTCACAGCACTCAGCACTGAGCCCCAGGACACACAAGAAGTTTTCAAGCCAATAAAATGAGCACATCCATCAAGTGTCACCCAGTTTTCAAATTCTTACACTTGCTGCTGTCAGAAAGCTGCATGCCACTCCACTCAGTGTCTTGTCCATCCCCTAGCAGGTCTACCTAAGAGTTACATCAAGTGCATAGCAAAATATTATTCCCTAGCCAAAAAAAAAAAAAATGTGATTCACATGTATATAAAGCCAGAATAGGGCCAATGCTGTCATGACAGCCAATGAAAACTTGAATTTGGAAGTGACCAGAGTGTCTGTGACTAGGATGTGCTATGAATTGGATCTTTCCCCATGAGCTGGGCATGGGAGATCCAACAGACCAAACCACACTGTGGTGCTTGGGAAAAAAAGCTGTGTGGAGACTGCTGGCCATGCCTTCCCTGAGCCAGCCAGGGGTTTCTGGGCAGGCAGGGGCTTGCACCACCCTGCTACACAATGCCCAGAAAACACTGGGCTACCCAGCCCGAAGCTGGCATGATGTAAAAACAAAGGTCATGGCAGAGTTCTCTCTCTGCTAGGGTCAGTGGGATCTTCACAAACCTGCCACAGCCTGGGGAGAGGATTCTGCCCCTCTAAAACGGAGAGAAAAAGTACCTAAGTGCTTGAGGGAGAGAGGTAGCCTCGGCCCCTTCTTTGTCTTCTTCCCACCGCGGTGGATCCGAGGGCCAGCGGGGGTGTGGGGGTGGCCACCGGCAAGCAGAGGGGGCCGGGCGAAGCGGGGGACCTGCGGCAGAGACCTCGCAGCCTGCAGAAGATGCAAAATCCTGCCGGACTTTTTGATCTCCGTAAGGCTGCGGGGAGCAGCAGCAGGAGCTCCCGCACAGACAAACCGCAACCATCACGTGAAACGCGGGAGTTTTGCAGCCGGTGCCCAGGAGTTGAGCGAGCAGTTGTCCCTCTGGGGATAAAAGGATTTTTTTGTGTGTTTCAGCCTGAAATCTCCCTCGCCGTTGTTTTTAATCCCCCTCATTCAGAGGGTCGCCACGGGAGCCTGCGAGGCAGAGCCGAGCTGAGCCAACCCGCCCCCGGGACCCGACAAAAGCCCCGCCGGGCACCGAACCCGCGGCCGCCCTTCTGCTCTTGTACCCTTCGAAAATTTCCAGGCGGAAAAAATACAGACGTGTGTGTAACAAGAATGAGAATAAGACGCTGCTCTCGGCAGAGAAGTTGCCAGAGAAAGCAGCTCTGGGAAGAACTGCACCTGAGCCGGGGGAGCGGAAGAACAAACAAACGAAATGTAAAAATCCAGTCGGCTCACAGCGCGGAGTCTCCAACAACTTCCCCGCGGTGCTGCCGCTGCCGGGAGACGAGTCGTGCGTGGGAGCAGCGCCCTTACCTGAGGGGAGCCGGGGGACCCCGCTGCCTCTCGCCACCGCCGCCCGCTCCCGCATCGCTATGGCAGCGGCGGCCGCGGCGGGGTGAGGGGCGGCGAACGGGGGCGGGCGGGGAGCGCCGCGCACAGGGGCAGCGCCGGCCGTGGGCGGAGCGGAGGGGGGCGGGATCCCCCGGCTCTTGAGGCCGCCCCGGCGCCGAGCCTCCTCCCGGGGGTATGTCCCGCTCCCGGGCCGAAGGGAGTACCGCCAGGTCTCCAGTGCTGCTGCTCGCTGGAGGAGCCTCCCTTCTGTCTGCCGGGTGTGATGCTCGAGCGGGAGACACCCGGTTTCTCGGTTGCAAGTTACTCACTCCATTTCTTTCTGTGGTGTAACAAATCCTTCTAGTAAGCCAGGAGTATTTTTAAAAAGATCATACATCACTCTTTTTCACCCCAGCAAGGTCGCTAGTTCCTTATTTTATAATGAAACAGTCTATAACATATTTTAATTTAATATTTCAATTGGTCTGGGGCCCCATAGTGTTTGTGGTGCCAAAATGCAAATTTCTTACTAGTGAACAAATCCTATTTTCCTAAGCGTGGTTTGCTTTATTCAGCTTAATAACATAAATGCGAGAGAAGTACTTGCCAATCTTCTCAAACTCTTTTAGATACTCGTGCTTGGTTCCCAGGCTGTCTTTCTGTCCCAAACCCTGGGCAGCTTTTTTGCATGTTTCTGCTCCTCTGAGTTAACAGCAAGAACGTTTTATGAACAATCTGAACATTCATATCCAGCAAAAAAATTTTGTCAGACAGTGTCTTACAGCCCCATGTCACGCCTGCTGAAAAAGACCCATTACAGCTGGTAGTCTTTGCTCAAATTATCTAAAAATATTTCCTCACTTGGACTGGAGCTGTAGACATAATTAAAGCTGGTTTCATGTAGCTCAGGTGAGAGGCAAAATGCAAATGGGACAACAGACACCCTAAAGAAGTCACGAAGGCCACCGGCCCCACTGCCTCTCCTCTGAGACTGGTGCGACTGTGCACTCTGTAATTACTTCTCTAGAGAGAAGTATAGGCAAAGGCAAGGTGTAGTTAGGGGATGAGGCAAACAAATGGGCTTAAGGGATGTAGGTCAAATAAGGTAGCAAATAACTGGGAGTGACCACAGGATTCTCCAGTAGTCAGCAGCAGAAGGAAGGCACAGCCTGCTGCCAGTACAGGTCTGCTTGGACTCAGCTTTATGGTATGCCCCATGGAAAAAGTGACTTGAAGAGTGACTACAATGAGGCAGTGAAGTTGTTGATGCACAGTGCTGGGCATGTGGAAGTGAAGGTGAAAAGGAGGTTAGGTCTGGAAGCACTGACACAGCACAGAGAGAATTCATACAGACCATGGCTGGTGATCTACGTTAGCAAGGGACTACCCAAGAGAAGTTCTCATCAGCACAGACAAGAATTATCTGTTTCAGACTGTGGGGAAGGGAAATCTTTAAAGGGAGTTTCAGTGAAGGCACAGAAAGAGCCAAAAAAAAACCACTTTAGCAGCATTATTAAGGGAAATACTCTTTGATTTACATGAGACAAAGTACATCAGAAGTTAACTTTTAAAACATTTTCAACAGATCTTGTAAACTTCTCTCATGGCGAAGGGAACGCCCAGCGTCTCCTGCATCCTCTACCTCTAAGCTGAAGAAAAAGCCAAAGCAGAAAAGAACATCAAACTCAACTGAGCCACTAATTTGGGTCTCCACTTTATCCAGCCAATAGCATTTCTGAAACTTCAGAAATTCTGAAAACTCTGAGATCTGATCCTTTCTTTTAAATACATTTAAAACTCATTAGCAGGTTAAAAACTGCTTGAGGAGACAGAAATTACACAGGATGGATTACCAATGTTCTCACAAGAATTTAACTTCCTTAAAAAGCCACACTAAAAAGCTCACTTCATAATATAGATAATAGATAATTAGGCAAGAATTTTTTAGAATATAGATTTTTTAGAATATATTTTTTTTAGAATATAGATAATTAGGTAAGAATTTTTTAATATTTATTGTATCCCTTAAATGTTACTACATGCAATAAAGGAAATACCTAGAAAATTGCAATCACAGAGATAACAGTATTTAATACTTTTAATCTTTTAGACATGTTTGTCATATATTCTCCTGGTAGCATGCCTAAAAACCAACTCTTGCAGCTTCACTGAGTCAGAATCTTTCCTTCCACGTGTGCATACTATTTAGCAAAGCACAGATGCAGCACATTAAAGAGTGTGTCTGAGAACAGGATTAACTTCTTGTACTGGAGACCAGTAATTTCCCAAATCTTTTCTTAATCTGATTTTTTTTTTCTTTTTTAAGACTGGTAAGTGTATATGTGTTGTCCCACAAGCGGGGTCCTTCCATCCCACAAGAGATGCCCAGAGCAGGGGTATTTTATTCAGTTTGTGTTTGCCCAAAGGTGGGTGCTAGGTGACACTTCCACGAAGGCAGCACACCTCACAAAGGAGGCACAAAGTATTTCTCGTGTTCCATGAGCAGTAAAAGCACACCTAAATTTACACTGGTTGCTCAGTAATTACCATCCCACTACTGCTTAGTTATCTTTAAATTACCTTGTGTAAATGAGCATGCAGCTCCTTACAAGGGGGAGGGTGGAGTGGGGTGAGTCTCTTTGGTCCTGAATTGGGTCTCAGCCTCCTGCCACCTTCACCTTCCTCTCTGTTTCTGCAAACCTTGGCTGACTTGAGTTTCTTCTGGCAACCACCCATCCCTCAGCCTCTTCTGGGCAGCATTCTGCTTTTTATCAGGCTTTTTGCACTCCTCCTCAAAGGCCTAGTGGACAATTTTTCACAGTTCACTGAAAAAAAGCCAATAATACTTCCTTATCTCTCAGCTCCTTCCCCTGGCCACCAGATCATGTTTCACAAGGCCATGGTAACTTTGACTTCATTGTTCTGCTAATTGGAAAAATTCATTGCCTGCTGTATAACACATACTGTTCAGGTGCCATCACAGCAAGGCTTGGGAGAATGATGCAATGTGAAATTCATCAACAGGTCTGCCACGCAAAAGGAGGCAAATAATTCTTCTGACTATAAATTTAAACACTTCCCTGTTTCTTCAAATGTTCAAAGAAAAACAAGCTGTACTGTTTTCCCAAAGTTACAGAACAAAGTCTCAGTAGATTAGTCCTTCCTATATATAAAGGGTTTTCTACAATCATGAAAAAAAAAGCAAAATGTCATCCAAATTTCTAGTTTTCAAAATGTGCTTTTGAAGTGGCATTCCTGTCTGGTTTTCCAGCTTTTTTTTTTTTATTTCTTGAGAGGATTAATACTATTTGCCACTGTGAATGCTGAAAAAGGTGTAAATTTATAGCACTTTCATAGGTATTTCTGAAAAAAGTCAGCTATAACTGTGTTATTAATTAATTAACTGTGTTATTTACAGTCTGACTCAGATGAGTAACACTGCAGTGATCTGAGAAGCAGTGCCAGCATTCCATGTTATGGTCAGCCAAGTAAAGTAACTTAGAAGAACTCCAAGGACTAATTCTACATTGGCATATGCATGAGATTTGGAATAGTGATTCCACAGTGGTCATCACAATTCACTGCGACAAAAATGAAATGGTTTAGAAGCCCTAAATCTGTAATTTAAAAGAGGTTTAATGCTCATGTGACAAGGAATGAGAGGGATTATTCCAAGTGTAATACAGGTGGGAAAGGTTTACAAAAAATGTCACATGGCAGAAAGAATATAGTTTTAATGATGCAGGAACACCTCCCTCCAGCTTTTACTAGGTAGAGATGTGTATCTTAGCTTTCTTAATAGCAAAGGGCACATTTATGTAATAAAATCACTTAACTCTGAAAAGTCTCAATTAGAATGATTCTTTCTATTCAGTGTAGAAATCCTCTCTTCTACTCACACAACCCTATTATTTCTTTTGTGGTTCTTCTATAAATACTCTCTAAAAGGCTGGTTTAAAGTAGTGATTTTTTTAAAAGGTACTCTTAAAGTACAAAAAAAAAAGAAAAAAAATTAAAAAAAGAGAGCCAAAAGAGAGAATTTCAGGAAAATATAAAAACATTTGACCTCCTTTAATAGCTATTGGATACTATGTCAAGGGAAATTATTCTCTAAGACATGCTGTAAATTAATAAGTGATCAAATTTGATTATTAAGATGCAGGATTAGTGAAATAAGAGATTCCTTTGCTTTAAATGAGAGTGTCTTTTCCAGGCTCCAGTACATGGCTAATGCTCCAGTTCTGCAATTTGCACCTTCCTTTTACATCCCAGGCCAAGACTCTCCTGCAGACAATTAACCTCTAAGGAATCTTTACACATTAACAGGTCCCACAGGGGGAATTAAGCTGAGTCATCTATCTATTGAAGTTAAAGGCAACTCCCCCACCGACTTCACTAGGGAGGATGGAGATCTTCATTTGTTCAGTTTAGAAATGAGAGTAGTATGTTTATATATGAAACCTCAAAACTAACTTAGGTTGCTAATTATTTTGAAATATAAAAATATTTCAACTGTGTGAAATTAATGTAGTATTTTTCCTTTTGTATCTGCAACCAAATTAGTAATAATTAACAGAAAGGGATTTTAAGGGATTTTTTTCTGGAACTGAAAAAATCTGTTCCAGAAATCGAATCATGTTGCTAAGCAAAACACTCAAAGGACTGCTTGAGTTCAATTGCTGTTTTAACCTCTTAATTTGCTTAATGAAAGTCATCACTGCCCCTGTGCAGGAAGCTGCCTCCCAAAGGCTGGTTCCTGGTGCATTTACTTTGCTGCTGCTGCTGGCAGTTGCTGACCAAAATGAGTAAAGCTGATCACAATTTGGCCTAAGTCTCAACGCACAACAAACTGGTTTTCCCTCTAATCTTTTAAATATGCTTAGGGGAGGTTGTTTGACTGAGCTTGCTCAGCTCTGCTAAACACAGAGACCTAATTTAGGGAGAACACAATAGCCTGATGGAGTGAAAAATGACCCTTGTGGACCAGGTTACCATTATCCCTTCTCTCAGTTGCTCTTACTCACCCACCTACACCACTACAGCTGCATGCAACTCAGTGATGGCTTCAGCCTTTCAGGCTGCCACAATGCTATTTATAACCCCACAGGGTCCAACTGCAATGCTATTCTTTTTTTCCCCATCCTCAAGAGGCATTATTCAGACAGCATGACATGAAGAGATGGCTGGTGCTACAGAAGAGCAGTTGCCAATAAATAGATCATTGTGTTTCAGCATAAAGAAGACTTCCAGTTACCAATTAGAGAGGCTGAATTCCACCTTTATTTTGTTTCTGGCAAAGTGTTGTACGAAGGAAAAGAACTGTGGGGATGTAAAGTAGACAGAAATAGGGAAGAAAAGAGATTANGGTTTTCCAGCTTTTTTTTTTTTATTTCTTGAGAGGATTAATACTATTTGCCACTGTGAATGCTGAAAAAGGTGTAAATTTATAGCACTTTCATAGGTATTTCTGAAAAAAGTCAGCTATAACTGTGTTATTAATNATATTTTTCTTTTTCTTCTTGTCAACTGTTAGATGGATGCACATTGAAGTGTTATGGACTAGCTGGAGGGAAAGAGACTTGGAATTGTCCCACTCTGCATCCATCTGCATCCACTTCTCTACCTGCCATCCTTTCTAATGTCACACCCCTTGCTGCTGTGTCTGACAGCCCTACAACCATTCTGTATTTATTTTCCTTGCTCAAAATAATAACATGTAAAAGTGACTACTAAGAGCTTTCTTTTGATCAGCCTTTGTCCCCACCCACTTAATTACTGTGCCAGCCGATCCTCTCTACTGAAAACTGCTTCAAAATTACCCGAGGATACGAGGGTGCCTTGTTATGCAACCAAGAGGCCAAAATAAATCGGTGGAAGAATAATATGTAGAGAAAGAAGTTTGAGGAGTTTGAGGGTTGAGGACCACCTGCAGTGGGTGTTTGCACTGCTCAGGCCAGGGGCTGGAGTGACAGTGAGGAGCTGGTACACTTTATGCATTTTTTGCCTGTGAGCCATAGTAAGGGTCTGTGTGTGGGCTTATTTGTGTTCTGAGTGATGCTCCTTCTCCCTGGGCTTGGGGAAGAAGCACAATTAGCACAGAAACCTCCCTGAAATAATTCAGCTGTGCTGAAGGGAGCAGGGATGTATCACCACTGCAGAGCTACAGAGACCAGTGGGTATTAGAAAAGATGGAAATGCTTTAAAAGTGAAGCAGGCAGTGGACTTCCTAATGATGCCACATCAGTGTTATGCAAAGTTATGGAAGATCATCTTGCTTCTGATGCTTATTATAATAAAATAACAGGTCTCAGGAGAATAATTGGCCCAGTGTGATGCAACAGAAATGCCCAGCTAGCAAGAGTGCAGCTGTGCACCTTAGTTCACTCCGTGGTGGCCACAGCAAAAAGCCCTGAAAAATGACAGCAGTTGACATGTGCATGAGGTCAGAACAGTGAATTTCTCAGTAAGATTAAGAACAGAAGAAAATAAGCAGCCTTTGGGGAGAAGCACTGGGGTTTGCTGATTCTACCTCCAGTTTGTCAATAACTTCTGCTTTTTGGTTGAATTTACTCTCTCAAAAATTCCTGTGGAATGGAACAGCTAGAAAAAAACCAATTTGAACAAAGTGGATACCAATGAAGTACAACAACAACATTTTGTGCTAGGACTTTGCAATAAAATACATGCTCTGAATTTAGCCTGCCTGTGAATTTCAAAGCAATGATAAACCTTTAACTAATAGTCATCCCTCTATTTCTCTGTTGCTGTAGTAACTTCTTTTTTATTAACACTAAAATAAAAGGTTTTGTGTTGGATTTTTTTAATGGATGATAAAACTTAGCTACAACCATCTATATTTTGAAGGAAAATCAGGAAAAAAACTGATTTTTGATAAAAAACAGCACTACTGACTTGAAAATTTGTCTTGAGATGGAATCAGACTAATCAGACATATACATTTCTAAATTTTGGGCTAGCTTACTGGTCCTGTTAAAAAGAGCCATACTTACTATATTAGATCTTTTAGCAGCAAGATACTCAAGGAAATCTTCTTTTGAAGCCTGTTGTTATTTATAATATCACAATTGTTTCTAGGGAGCAATATAAATAATACACATTGACTGCCCCACTAGGATATTGCAGCTGCACCAATTAGATTTTGGTGAGAAATCAGAAAAAGATCAGCACGTTGGAATCATGCAACTGTCTTCCTATGAGAACAGTGTGGAAGCAAAACTAAATTATCCTGAGATGAAGTGAGTTATGTATATCTAAGGTACAAAATGGCATAATTAGCTGAAAAAAGGGGGACTGGAAGCAGTGCTCCAAAAGACCTTTGTGACTCCTATGATTAGAGATTAAACAACTCTGGATTTTACCAGCCCCGTAAAATAATGGTAAATCATCTAAAAAAACAAACAAACAAAAACAACAACAAAAAGCAAAAACAACATAACAAAAAAAACAACAAAAAAAATTTAAAAAACCCACAAAAATCCAAACCAAAAAAAAAACTAAAAAAAACCCCAAAACAACAAAAAAACCCACCAAAAATAAAAGCAACAACAAAAATTAATTAAACCCCTATCTAAGGCAAGAAAAATGTCTTTATGGCTGGGGCTGGGGAAGAGGGATTCTGGATTTTGTTTCTCTCTGACCTTGGCAGTTCAGCATACTTCTCTCAGCTTAAGTGCCATCTGTGTAAAATAAGTGATGATAGGAGTGGTACCTTATAATCTATGGACTTGCAAGGAGAAATCCATCAGGTTCCCTCACACTTTGATGTTTACAGTGATGAGAGCTATAGAAAGTATACACAAGAAAAGAATCCATTATCCACCCATGCAGAGGACAAACCCTAAAATCAGTTTTTTTGAAAGGAGTTCAGACTAAAGTGCCCGTTTCAAGCTGGAATTGCCTATTTTGATGATGGACCATTCATCTTAACTAGAGTTTGCAGATCTGACTAATAATTTATGTCTTGTAAGAGCAGCAGGGGAGCTCTGAAGCTGAAAGATTCCACATTTACTTATTAGAGAGGTTAATTTATGTCGGTGAGCTGTCTTTGCCTAAACATTGCAAATAGAAAAATGGACACTTTGGTTTCTGTCAATCACACTGTCCTTTTTCAAATGCCTTGTTAAACTTCAGGTTAAGAAAATCTTAACTAGAAAAATCCCCAAAAGATCTTAATGTGTTCGCAGGAAAACTCTTTCTCCAGAAAGTGGTGACTTGAATTTTTTATGAAGCAGTGTTGTGTCAAATTCAGAGATTAAATAAATCCTTAAGATAAACAGAGATTTTAATCTGGTTTGCATTCCATTTCTGATTCAGTTTCAATGGCAGACTCACCACAAAATAAGAATATTGCAGTCTCAATGCAAGGATGAATCTATCTCCCTTTGGATGAAGTAAACATTTTGTCAGGCCAATCTACACCTGAATATTCAGGTAGGATGAGCACTGTGTGCAGGCTGGTGTCTAGTATTGTGCTGAAATCAGTTGTTTTAAAACCTTTTTGCAGCAGTCTTTGCAGCAGCAGGGAACAGAGCCTCCCTGTCAGGTGCTTGCAAGCATCCATAAGCAGGAGATATATATATGTTCAGCTGAGCCACTGCTGACACCCCCTGTCAGCAGCTGGTAATTTTCCTACAAGGGGCAAGATTTACAGGAGAGTTTTACCTCTGAAAGTCCTGAAGAGACACAGACAAATACATTCCAGAATAACAGCAGTCCTCAGCTGATAACCAGCTCCTGTCCAGTGTTCAGCCCTCAGAGTCACTGATATTGCTGCCTGAGAAGCACTGAAAAAAACAACCATCCTGCTCCATGCACAATATTCTGTATCTTGATTTTCCAACACTTAAGCAAAACAGATCATAGAAACACTTGGTAATGATTCAAAATTGCCTATTACATTTTTAATTGTGCTGAAGTCTAAGAAAAAGGGGGACTGAGACAGTTCAGGGTCTCCAGAGAAAGAAACCCTTCCAAAGGTTTGCAATAAGACACAGCAACTCCTACTAAATCATTCAATATCCTAATGAAGCATATTCTCTTTTCTCACCAGTCTTGCTTCTCTAATTGCTCAGGGCACCAAAGCTACAACACTGCTACTAGCACAAACCAACATGTAATTTTTAGGCAAATCTCATTTTACTGAAACCTCTAAGCTTTTGAGGGTTTATTAGTCCAGATTTAGCCTGATATTAAATGAGAGGAGAGTGAAATCCAGGCTTTAGAGCACGTATTAAACAGCTTTGCTAACACATAGTAATGAAAGGGAATTAGCAACCAACCAACCCCTGGCTCATTTCCCCTAAACCAGTAGGAGCTGTTTTCCCAGGGAGGATATTGAGTACTTGTGACTACTTTCTGCTGCAATATTCTTATATGGGATCATGTGGTGCCTTCATCCTACACTGTTTTGAAAAGCACTGGCATCAGCACTCCACTTCTGTTCCCATAAACTTCCACCTATTTCTCTACTTTGTTGTAATGAGTAAACAACTCTCCACTTCTTTGTATAGCTAACTTAGCTGGTTGTGCTTAAAGTTACACAGAAACCTCTCTGATTTACTAAATACTGCTAAAATCTTCGTTTTGTTTGGATTTTTTTGCTTATTCCCTAAGAAAGTGCAGCAGCCAACTTGACAGCCATTACTCAGAGAAAACTGGCATCAGCAAATTGCTTAATAATCCTCAGCCTACTCAGGTACCAAGTTCATACCCCTGTTTCAGGTAGAGTACATTGCCAGACCCATAGTCTTGCAAATGCTTTACCTATGTGATTCTCTGCTATCACATGCTTAAAATCACAATGATCTCAAGATGCAATGCACACAAAAACGTGTGCAAATGATAGTCAACTTGTGGGAGTGAGGGCAAAGGCCAACAGTGTGATTGCTTATTGTGAAGAGATAAGTTATTAACACATAGGTGTATCTGTATTAAAGTGAGATTCCTCCAACAGTCCCTAGAACAGAACTCTGCCTTGCTTTCTGGCTGAAAGGAAAATTCAGGTTTAGTTTAATTTAATTTAGTTCTTAATTACTACTATTTGCAGGTGATACCAGGCAAAAAACCAGAGCACCACCTTGCTTGTATAGCATGGCAGGGTATTGAACACTCTCAGTCATGGTTTTGCACTTCACTAGAACAACGAATAAAAACATAATTTTAAAACTTAATTAATCACCACCATACATACCTAAAATGTTTATGTCTTCCAGCAGCCATTAACTAGGAGATCTGTTGTTCTGGATAAGATTTCATCTAAATATAGCAAAAAATCCATTGCACAAATATTGCCCAGTTACAAAATGAACCTTTGTTCCAGAAAACTGGTTTCTTTTTTGAAAGCCCCTGTTGTTGCCCGGCTTCAGGGCTCAGCCCTGCAAGGTGCTGAGCACCCTCTAAGCCCTTGAAGGCATCTGGGGAGGGAAAGGGGACTTGGCATGATCCAGCAGCAGGCAGGACCTTGCGGAGCTGAGTCTGAAGTTAATAAGTAACAGGCGGCTGCACAGCGGTGTGTGAAATCAGCAAGTTAAACATACACTTAAAATAACTGTAACAAGGGAGAAGCAAGCCTATTTACAAGAGAGTTTCATTAAAAGCTTTGGTCTGAAGAGTCTGCTGTGCAGCATTCCTACCTATTTACCATATGAAAGCAAAGGTTTGGAGAGTGTTCTGGTGAAAATAAAATCAGTCGAGGCAGAAATAAACCTAAAGCTGCAACCAAAGGCTTCGAATTCAATGCTGTGTAAACTATGAGTTGGTTATTATCAGCTTGGTATCTCCCCTGAGCAAGCTGCACCTGGCAGCAGGGACAAAATGCATGACCCAGAATGGCACATGCTAAATACACATCTGCCAAAATTAAAATAGCAATGAACCTCAAAACTTTACCGCCCAGCTCTAGTATTTGCAGGTGGCAGCAGCAGAACTGAATGAGAAAAACTTACCTGATCATACCTGGTCATTTACTCTAACAAATGAAAGAGGTAGAAATCAAAGGTTTCAAATCAAATTTATCCAGTTTGGCATGACATACAGAAATGCAGAATACCCCTGGCTTTGTGCTTTCTGGTTAGAAGGATCTGTGCAGCTCCCTCCTATGTATCCCTATAGAGAAGATGAAGTCATATAGAGCAGAATCATGGAATGGTTTGGCTTTACACAGATTCACAGATATTAGGGGTTGGGAGGGACCTAGATCATCTAATACAACCTGCCTGCCTGAGCAGGATCACCTAGACAATACATTTCTGTGACTAATCAGAAGGAGAATTATTAATGGCAATATTACATTCATTTTTTAAAAGTAGAAATGCCAATAGAGTTCCGTAATAATAGATTTACATATTCAATATCATTTTCAAAACCTAATTAATAATTTACAATGAAGTATGAGGCTTCAAATATGTTTCATGCAATAATTTGAAATTGTAGTATTACTAATTGTTCCCAATTATTGGCTACATTCATTTTATCTGAAAGCTCTTCTGGAATCTCAGCACCAAGAAAATGAGCTACATGAGAGCAGAAAGATGCTTTAACTCAGTAACTGAAATATTTCGATGAGGTTCCTGTTTAGAGGACAATAAATAATTACATTTTTACCTGAATTGTATCTGCAAACTCAGAATCTCAGTAGTGAACTGTGCTACTTCCATTCTATGCTATTGGATCCAAATTTGGACTCTAAGCTATGAAAGCAGTTTTCCAAAAGCAGTGTGATTTAGGTTTTTATGCTGCCTACACAAGTCAAAGCAGAAGGATGACAAATGCATCTCAATGGAAAACGACTTCCTTGTCCCAAAACAATTTTTACTGCCTGAAATTGTAACAGAGAGAGGTTTCAAATCATTACCAAGAGAAAGGTGAAGTATCTGGCTCACTGAGATCTAAGCACAGAAATTGAACAGATGTCCAATCCACCTGATTGCAGTCTCACAGAGCTGGGTGTTAGTTGTCCTTGCTAGTCACTATCAGTCCATGCCAAATCTTTTAGATCATCAGAACGCAGGAAAACAACAAAGAAAAAAGATGAAAATAAAAAAAATAAGTAGTTCTACATGTTGCTCTATCAATTACATTAAGGTGTCTGAATCTTAACAGCTCCACACAATACAAAGCAGGTCTCCTGAGAAGGGCAGGCCTCCCTTGCAAATATTTATGTTAGCAATTGCAAAGCAACCCAGGCACAGCACCATTCATAAGGCCAATTCATCACCAGGTCATACAAGGCAATTAGGCCTGGACACTAGATGCAGTGGTGAGCAGATTAACCACCACCAGCTGAAAAGATGTTTTCAGTGACCCTGATTTATTTTTAACAATATTTTTAAAGCCTTTGAGCAGATTAATTCCTCAGCCCAAGAGCTGAGCACCTCTCTGCTCTAAGGTAAACTGATGTGCTAATTGAGTTGTCAGCAACTTGGGAGTGATGCTGCTTTGATATTGATTTGTCCACAGCTTTTTCTCCATCTTTCTTTTACATACTGTCATGCAGAAAATAAGCAACAGATTATATCCATAAAAGAAAAAGCTGTTTATGTGTATTCTTCATTAATAAGAGCATGTTTGATAAGAAAGACCATAAAGCATTTATCAGGGACATTATTTCTTCAGTACTATCAGTGGTGAGTAAGGGAGTTTCTGACATGGACATTACAGCAGTAATTACAGTGCAGCTGATAAAATACCTATTATTAAAGATATCACGAGATGTCAATATTTTAAATAAAATGAGATACACTGGATAAAAACAGTGAAAGAGCCAGGACAAGATTCTGAGCCACTTTTCCATGAATTTTCCTGCTTCCATTCTATTCTCACTAATTCTTTGGCTTCCACATCTTCATATTTCACTGAATTCCCATGTTTAATTGGTAGCCTGGATGAAATGTATTCCCTTTGTTTTGATCTTAAACTCCTGCCCAGGTGATGCTGTGCCTGTTTGAAAACCTAGTCCTGCTGGAGGGTGCTGAGACCTGGCTGCCTCCAGCCTCCCAGGCACAGGTGTTGAAAGAGGTGAAGCAGCAAACAGGAAGGATGAGTAATACAGAAATAATAAATAAATAAACAAATAAATAACTCATTCAAAGCCTGCTGTTGTTGATTTTTTTTTTCCTTCATCTTCTATTTTATGCAATCATTCAGGTTTTAAGTAAAATATTTCATTCACTCCACTCTTTTTCAAGTTGGAAAGTCATAGCCCTGCTGATGAATGCCACCAGTTCCCCAAAATCCATCATTCTTCTGTCAGTGGTCTGTATACCAAGAAGTATAATATTCCATTTTAATCTTTTCTCTAGTGTGTTACACAGATGTGTAACAGCAGAGTATTTAGCCAACTTGTCTATTTTCTTCCTGGATAGCCAGGAAGAAAAGAAAAAGAAAAAGAAAAAGAAAAAGAAAAGAAAAGAAAAGAAAAGAAAAGAAAAGAAAAGAAAAGCTTTTCCACCAATAACATAAAAATACTTATAAAAATAACATAAAATAACAACACAGCAACAAACCACCCAGCATGCCAAAGAGACACAAAGTCCTTGGTTCATTGTTGGGAGGTTACTTTTAATTACAAGGCCCTGATTAACACACTGGAACAAGGCAAGAGCTTACTTCAAACAGGTCCACATCATTGTACTTAAAAATGCTGACCTTTGTCATAAGCAAGGACAAGAAGCAACAAAGACAGAAGAAATTGGTTTTGTCTCTGAGTGAATTTGAATTTCTATGATAGAACTTTACAGAAACCCACTAATCTATAAAAGCCAAATTTGAAACATTATTTTATTTTTCTAGTTGCTTCAGCCTAACATATTATCATAATCATCACCATTATTGTCATTATTATTATTACCATTTAAATCTGATTTAATTTGTTAACTATCTGAACCATTTTACTTGTGTGGTTTGTCCAGAAACAGCATTATCTACTTCCTAGAAAAATAATTCAGGTTTTAATTCAGTCTCTGCAACAGTATTCATGCAGGGACAGATCCTGGCTTCATCTGAAGCTCTTAGCTTCAGTTTTTCCTTAGTCAAGTAGAACATGAAATTATCATAATTAACAGCTAGTCAAAAATAGAAGAGAATAAGGAAGTACACTCCTTGGAACCAAAATGGTGAGCATGGTAGAAATTAATCCAGGAGCTTTTTTATTCCTTCATCAGAAAGAAGGAAAAGATTTGACAAAATACTTGGGCAAAGCTCAGCAGCTGCTGCAGTGCATCTGTCCAGCCTTAAGTGAGTAGAGGGGTGAGCTGTTGAACATCTGAACTTTGGTTCACAGAGAAAACTCTGGTTTTCTACTGTCCCACATGCATAAAAACCTTCTTTATTTTCTCATCCTAGGAAATGGAGGGTATATACATGAGAAGAACTTCTAAATACATAGGCAGTGATAGGAAGGTTCATCTAAAGCCATAGAATGCAAGTTAAATAGAAACCACTGGGGTGATTAATTTATTAAAATCTCTACTGATTTGAATCAGGAAAACAAATGAATAAAGCTGACCAAGATAAGGAATTAATTACTTATTAATTCTACCAGAATGCAGTTGATGCCTAGTAGGCAAAACAAGGTCACTTTTAGCTAGGTTCCAATGACCTAGTACCATAGGATGGTTTGGGTGAACAAAATAAATGAGGTGACTTTATATGAGAGAGCTGGTTCTTGCACACCAAATTAACTCTTACTTGATGCTACCTGTTCACACAGCAGTGGGAAAGTGTCCTCCAAAAAGTAGTGCTGGATGCCAGAAGTGTTTGCAAGGTGGGCCCTGTGTAGAAGCATATCCAGGTTAAACTTCTCTTGAATTTGTTTATCATAATTAATCAAATTCAGTATGATTTCAGGGAGCATAAACCATTTGCATAACACAAAGAAATATGAAAAAACACAGAAGTGCCAAGTATTACATTCCTACTGTCTATTAAAAATCCAGGATGAGATCAGAGTCTTGCCTTGAAGGCAGTGGCAATGGTCCCACAAACTCCACAACAACTGGACACTTTCCAGATGACTCTCAGATATCTCAGATAATCTGTTGTTTTGTTGTTAGGGGTTTTTTTTTATTAGTAATTCTTTGCATTCTGGGTCTAATTTTTAACTAATGACCTAATAATTATTTCTCTGTAAAAAATATTTATCTATAAATCACAGTGGACACTAAACAACACCACATCACCTTGACAAAGTAGGTTTGAGAATTTGAAAATATAGCAATATCTTCCAGGAGAGGATAAAAGCTCAGCTATTCTGTCGTATCAGTCATGATTCTGGGACAGTTTCCATTTGCAGCCTATCCATTTAGTTCTCAATAAAACTCCCCTCTTAAACAAAGCTGAATTTACAGGTAATTTTTGATGTTTTTCATTAGCAAGGGGTGTAACATTCTTCTTCCCTTCCAGTTTCCTACCAGGATGACAAAGAAGAGAAAGAGACAGGGGAATTTTAAATGTTATAGCATCTCAGACATATAATTTAGTGTAAGTACATACAGATATAGGAGACTTTGTTCACAAACTGTTAAAATTTGCATTCCAGCATCACTTGGAACTGGATTGAAATTGTCTGACAAGTAACTTTTCTTATCACAATAATGCATATTAGTATCTGTTACCACGGCTTCATGTGATGGTGATTTGGGGAGAAAAAGCAAACAATCTTATGTGTTCCCATTGAACTACTGTTGTATTTGATTGACATGAACTAGGGGTTCAGTCCTATGAACCCTTTTTCTTTTAATGAAGTTAATCCAATTTGCATGAGTGGAACAATTCCTGTGGGACCACATACCTACATACATTGTTAATACTTAAAAAACAACAGCAAAAACTAGTTCTTAAGAGAGCAAATAATGCAAGAGGCTGTTTCTGTTCCACAAAAATGAGACATCTCATGTGCATTTGTAAGGATGATTAATGAGTCTTTCAAATACAGACTGATGCCATGTGAATAAAGTATAGAAAAATGTGATGCTTATATTTTAAAAATGGGAAATTAACTGACTCTTTAGTCTGACTGAACATTGTAAGATTTTTACAGTCAAATCTGAAGACAAGATTGGGGAGATAATGTTGTTTTTTTCTCGATGTTGTTTTTTCTCCTGGGACCTTGTTTCCTAGATAATACTTAGTAATTTATCACCACCAGATACCTCTTCTCCAGAGAAAGACTTTCATTTGTCCTCTGCCTGATAGCTTCTTAGCCTGGTGTTGTCATCTAAGGTGAGATATCCAAGACTAAAGGTCTACACAGAGTGATCAACCTGTCACATCTAAAAAGAAAATACCTGAATCACAAGAGTTGAACTTGTGTGATTTTTCTTGCTTAACTTGGTCATTAATGCCAAGTATTTTGCTTAAATTTAAATCAGACTAAAAAATATAGAATATTTCAGTGATTCAGGTTGTGTAACCTGGGCTACTAGTTTTGCATGGTGAAGATTTACGTTGTCATGGCTAATCTTTGAATCTATTGCCTTATAAAACTGGAGGTCTCTGTGAGCAGACTATGTGCAAAGTACATACTAATTTCCTTGAAGATGGGATTGGTTTTGCAATTTGCAGTAAAGGGTTTTAAGCCTGCCACTGATAAATTGATTCATTCCACAACTGCCAGTTAAAAGCTGTCCTTGCTCTATGAAGCATATGAAGATAACCACTTGCTGTCCTATACTGCCCCAGGAGTTCACCCACAGCTGTAATTCTCATCTAGTTGGCAAGTGTATTAAAATAATCTATTTAAAAGTCTCTATGGCCTTATTGAGGTCTAACAGCCCTTGACCTTTTCCCCTCAGCTGGGACACATTTAGGTGTGGCAGTCTTCAGCATTGCAGCAGACAGGAAAAGCTTTACAGTGTCCTATTTCCCAGAGACTTCATCATCCCATAAATGCTGATGGATGTGACACTTATTTTTGCTTTGAAGAGACTACAATGACACTAATTCATAAAATAGAAAACTGTTAAAATTTAATTTAATTTATTGTTAAATGTTAATTCGTAAAATATAAAACTTCTGGAACTTCTGTCTTCTCCTCTGCAGTTGCATCAGTATTANTTTGGTGTGGTCATCCTGTGATGAAATGGTTCCAGTAAGCATAAATAATTAATACTCCCTTCTCTTATTATATCTGAAAAATATTAATCCAATTCATTAAGAGGCACCAACTTTTATCTAAATAACAGACTTAGAACTGTTTATTAAACTCTTGAAATTGAGTTCTGCTTATGTCCTTCTAGGGCTCTGGAAATGGAACATGAAGAGAAAGTGGCATCAAGGACTGGCAAATCTCTGTATGTTGGAATCTAAAGGACAGTTTTATTTAGATGTAAGAAACTGCACAAGAAACAGGGAAACAGTTGAGTCACCATCCCTGGAGGTATTTAAAAAGACATGTAGATGTGGTGCTGAGGGACATGGTTTAGTGGTGGACCTGTCAGTGTTAATTTTGTGGTTGGACTTGATGATTTTAAAGGTCTTTTTCAAAATAAATATTTCCATGAATCTATGATCTTTCCAGTTAAGTCTGGATGCCCCCATCACTGGTCTGGTTTCTAATACTGGTCTACAGTTTGGCATCTCAAAATGCCACCTTTAGTTACAGGTGCTGCACAGACATGTTCCTGTTCCTGCGAGATGGCAGCATGGTGCTTTGCAATTACACATCAATTAATGAGTTAAAATAAAGTTATGCTCCTGTGTGAAAAGCAGTACCTTCATCACTCATTTTTTTTAGGACTGGCTCTGAGTAAAATTGTAAAATTCTGGTCATGGCTACACGTGANAAAAAAAAAAAAAAAAAAAAAAAAAAAAAAAAAAAAAAAAAAAAAAAAAAAAAAAAAAGAGAAAAGGGAAAAAAAAAAAGAAAAGAAAAGGGAAAAAAAGAAAAAAAAAAAGTTCCAAGATTTGGAATCATTAATGGAACAGATAAAAATAAATCATCTCTATCTGCTTACAATAATGATTTAAATGGACTCACAAATAAAAAAAAATGTTTCTGATCTAATGACATGAAATGGTTCCAGTAAGCATAAATAATTAATACTCCCTTCTCTTATTATATCTGAAAAATATTAATCCAATTCATTAAGAGGCACCAACTTTTATCTAAATAACAGACTTAGAACTGTTTATTAAACTCTTGAAATTGAGTTCTGCTTATGTCCTTCTAGGGCTCTGGAAATGGAACATGAAGAGAAAGTGGCATCAAGGACTGGCAAATCTCTGTATGTTGGAATCTAAAGGACAGTTTTATTTAGATGTAAGAAACTGCACAAGAAACAGGGAAACAGTTGAGTCACCATCCCTGGAGGTATTTAAAAAGACATGTAGATGTGGTGCTGAGGGACATGGTTTAGTGGTGGACCTGTCAGTGTTAATTTTGTGGTTGGACTTGATGATTTTAAAGGTCTTTTTCAAAATAAATATTTCCATGAATCTATGATCTTTCCAGTTAAGTCTGGATGCCCCCATCACTGGTCTGGTTTCTAATACTGGTCTACAGTTTGGCATCTCAAAATGCCACCTTTAGTTACAGGTGCTGCACAGACATGTTCCTGTTCCTGCGAGATGGCAGCATGGTGCTTTGCAATTACACATCAATTAATGAGTTAAAATAAAGTTATGCTCCTGTGTGAAAAGCAGTACCTTCATCACTCATTTTTTTTAGGACTGGCTCTGAGTAAAATTGTAAAATTCTGGTCATGGCTACACGTGAGCTACTGTCACTGATCTGTGAGTTATCTCAATTTAGTGTCAGATATCCTAGCCTCAGGTTTGTCTGTCTCAGGTTTGATATCAGATGAGTCTTGTCTACATATCAGAGTCATGGAATCACCATAGAACCATTTTGGTTGAAAAGACCTTTAAAATCCTGAAGCCAGATGTAACAGAAGAGTGTAACTTCATTCTTCATGGAAGGAAGGCAAGGGCTCTTTATCTGTGGCTTTCTGATAAATGAAGATCATAATAGACCCATTACAAAGCAAAGGAGAAAATAAAAGGTAGATTAAGTCCCTGTGGATCAAGTTCTTTAAGCTTTATCTTAGGGAAATTTAATACTCATGTAAGGCAGAATCAAAGAGCCTGATCTTGGAAGTCTTGTCTGTGAGATGAGCTGCAATGAGGCAGAGTGGAAGCCCATCAAGATGAAAGAGAATTCAGTGGCCTCTGGATGAGATCTGTATAAGCAAAAAGCTGCAGAAGTGAGATTCAAAGCAGACCACTGGCCTTTGCCTGTATAGGAAAGTTAGCCAGGATCATTCTGCTACTAACACAGTTGTGACACAACAGGCTATGTGGACATCTCTGCTGGACTGGAGGTTTCCATGTGATTAATTAGTTGCCTGAACCCAGATACTCAGCTGGGGAAGGAAGGGGCAGGAGAGACAGATGGCCCTGGCACTAAGAGGGACTGTAAACTCTCACTGGCTCCCTCCCATCCCCTTGCAAATCCATACTTGAGTTGACAAGGTATAAATTACTGCTATAATTTTACCAATAAAATTATGCATTCACATATATATAAACCCCTACACAACTGAAATTATTCTGATTTTAAGATTTAGCTTCATAATAATTGAGAAATCTCCATTTGACCATGATGGAGAGGCATGAGCAAGCCAGAAAGGAGGTGCTGTACATTCATACATTCCCAAGGGATTTGTCTCTCCTCGGGAATAAGGGTAAATTTATAGAAGTAGGAAGTTTAAACAAAGGAGCAAAAAGCTACAGGAACATGAAAAGACAGGTAAAAAGAACAAAATTTACCTGAAACAGTTTTTATGCAGTTTTTCACAGGGTTGTTTTTTTTTAAGAGTAACTAAAGCCAGAGCAGCCCCAGACACTTCAAGCTCACAGGGCAAGACAGCAAATATCCAGCTCACTTGAGGTCTCTCTGGCCTTGGCAGGACTGCCAGTGTTTTATTTTCACATAGATAGAATCACAGATAAACCGTTCACGAACAATTTCTTCAATGCTTTAAGTGTAAACAAGCTTTCCTTTTGCATAGATAAGTATTTCTTCCTACTCCCATGTTTTCTTCTCCTAAAACAAATATTTTTTATGTGTGGAACCACTGAAAGAAAACAAGTCTGAGGTTTCCCATTAATTACTGAACTTCTCAGGGCTTCTCCTGCAGTGTCTGGAGTCAGGGTCCCACAAGTTTTATTTTGTAGTTGTCTTTCCATTTTATGACTCTTGGAGCAACTGGTCGTGTTTATTGATCTTTCCACACAGCTGTTCATTTCCTAAGGGATGTTTTTTTCAGGAGTCAACAGCGAGTGAGGGAGGCAGCAGCTTTTTAGAACTCATATGGGTGTAAAGGAAGCAGAAAATGTTACACACAGGCTTCTCTGTAAAAAAAAAGGTACTTGTATGGTGAATTCCCAAATCCTATGAACAAACTAGCCCAAACAAGATTAGCTGGGATATATAAGGATGGAGCAAATGAAATGCCAGAGAGCTGTGCTGGAAAAGGAGAGGTGAGACATGGGCAGCTGCACCCGAGAGGCCAGTGAAGCATTGGCACAGAACTCCAGCCACACACGGGCAGCTCTCAGCACATCTCGTGTCCCAGGCAACACTGAATTCCCCTCAGCAACTTCTCCCGTTTCTCACTCATTCGACCCTGGATTATGTTTCACGGTTTTCTGAGGCCTTATCCACACGGGACCCCAGAGCTGACCGTCCCTGTGGCTGCGGCAGGCGTTCAGACTTGGGGCGGGGGTTGTGCCCACCCGGAGGGGCATCTCTTCTCCTGGGGTGCCTCACAGGCCGGAGAAACGCAGCCACCGCCGGGCCCCAGCAGCCGGGCCCGGGGACTTGTGGGTGTAACAAACCAGGATGCTGCCGGGGGCTCCTAGGGAGCAAAGAGGAAAAGAGCAGGAAAGGAAACTCAAGATAAAATAAGTCTTACCTCTCTGTCGACTGCTCAGAAATTGCAAGACTCGCATGTGCAATTCCTTCTCCCCAGAACAGATAAGGATCCCAGGTCTGGGAAGGAGCCGTTCCTGTGCCTGCCCTGCGAGCAGGGGGAGGAACAGCTGGAAGGGGGCAACACGCTCCATAAATTTTCCTGCAGCCTTCTGCAGACGTAAATCCTTGAGAAAAATGCCTAAATCCCGTCGTTTGTTGACATAGTAATCACATGTAAGTTTTTTGCCCCCCTCAGAAGTCATCTGCATAAACCAATTCATTATGAGAAAGATTTATCCAGCCTGCAGCGGGCTGGTTTATGTGGTTTTATTTGTTGGAGGAAGAAATAGATTGAATGCTTATACACTACAGACTTCACACTCAAACCCAGGGCTTGTTGCACTACAGCAGCTAATAAAAAGGATTTCCACAACTCTTTGAAGGAGGTGTTATTAGCAAGTAAAAGGGAAGAAAGAAAAGGAAAAAAAAATCCATTATTCAAATAAACAGCTCATTTCTAATGCGCAAGTGAAGTAAAACTTCAGGAACTTTTCAGGAGGTCCCAAAATGTTTTGGACTTTTCTCTAACTTGTTTATATATGTTTATCAGATCCCTCCAAACATCTTAGAAGTTCCAAATCAAGTTTATAAAGCCACAAAAGATACTGAGAAAATAGCAGAGGGTGAGAAACGAACAAAGGCCGTGGAAGACTTTGAGAGGAGATGAGCTCTATGGAGATGAGCTCTTTAGTCTCCGGGCGGTGAAGAGGAGAGAGATAAAAGAGAATTGTGCTGCAGGGTTTTAATGCATCCCCTCAGTCAAACTGCTGCCACCGAACAGATCTGCATTCAGCTTTCTAGCCCTTTTGCTGCTGCTTTAGGCTGTGGGAGCAGACTGGCAGCATGCGCAGCTGCCCCGCAGGGCTTCTTTGACCCCAATTGCAAAAGGATGGGGATAGAGGGTAAAGTAACAAAAACTGAACCTTGGTACCTGGAGTTGAGCTTTACAAGCAACATTTCAGTGTTTTAACTCGCTGTTGCCTTATAAAAACTGCCTTATTTACAACTCTCTTTGAGAGCTTAATTTTAAATTTAAAAAATTTAAATTAAAAATTGTTCCTCCCCAGATGAAGGACTCTACACTTGCTCTTGTTCAATTACATTAAATTTCTCCCTGCCCAGCTCTCCAGTCTGTCCAGGTCTCTCTGGCTGGCAGCACAGCCTGCTGCTGTGTCAGCCACTCCTCCCAGTTTGGTGTCATCAGCAAACTTGCTGAGGGTCACTCTATCCCTTCGTCCAGGTCATTGATGAATATATTGAATAATA
>VYZU01081025.1:0-25050 GCA_013401355.1 Ceyx cyanopectus | reverse complement strand
TCTCCAGAGATGGAGACTCCACAACCCCCCTGGGCAGCCTGTTCCAGAGCTCTGGCACCCTCACTGAGAAAAAGTTCCTTCTTGTGTTGATCCTAAACCTCTTGTGCTCCAACTTGCACCCATTGCCTCTCATCCTGTCATTGGATGACACTGAGAAAAGTCTGGCTCCATCCTCTCTACACTCACCCTTAACATATTTATAAACATTAATGAGGTCCCCCCTCAGTCTCGTCCAGGCTAAAGAGCCCCAGCTCTCTCAGCCTCTCCTCATAAGGGAGATGCTCCATAGTCCTCAGGAACCTCTCCTGTTCTCCAGGACCTTTCAAAAATGATGGAGAGTGTCCTGGCAATAACCTCTGCCATCTCCCTCAGCACTGGTGGGTGTATCCCATAAGGGCCCATAGACTTGTGGATGTCCAGTTTGCTCAGCTGGTCTCTAACCCAAGTCTCTTCAACTGAGGTGAAAACTTCCTTCCTCTGAAATGCATTACAAGTTACCATAACTTTCCCCCAGCACACAGGCATCCTCATCTTCCTCACACCATACTCCCCAGCCCCCGCCCAACAAATACCAAACAAATTCGCTGATGTTAGAATATTAAATACCAGCCTCTCTGCTGTCTGGAAACTGAACCCATTTTCCATTAAATAAGCTATTAATTGGGGAAAAAAGGAAAAAGAAAATCCCAACAAAACACACAAACCAACAACAGTGGTATACATCCTATAAGCAATTTTTTAGCAGACTCTGGAAATACCTTTCCTGGTAAATATACACAATAGAGCTTGTGCTAAGACTGGCTAGTTTTGTTTTTCTGAATCTGTTTTGACCAAATAGCGAGGATTAATAGAATGGTTAGGGCTGGAAGGGGCCTCCAAAGGTCATTTAGTGCAGCCCTACTGCAGTGAGCAGGGACACCCTCAACTAGACAACTAGATTTGATAACAGCTGCACAAGAACACTAACTAGGACTGGTATACTGATGAGATGGCAGAAAAGTCCTGTTGTGGTGGTGTTTGAGAAAGCAAAGGAGTGAAGGAACAGGAGAAATGGGCTCTGGCCCAGAGCTGCAAGCACAAAGCATTAGCAGCTGCTTAGCACTGTGTTTGCAAATGCTCTGGTTCCTGTAGAAACATCTAATCCTTCCTGGATTCTGCTCAGCAATTTACTGTTAAATGCAGACAGCAAAAGACTGTTCTCGATTACCTACATCATATCTGTATGGTCCATTTTGTGTTACAAAGGATTTTCAGCTGGGTTTTTAAAGCTTAATTTGTTGGCACCTATTTACATGCTGTGTGTGCCAAGGACCTATTTGATAGAAGCCACACGGTGGAGAGGGCAAGTTTGGGTACTGCCTCACTCATAGGGAACAAAACAAAGCAGGGAAAACACAAGGATCTACAGAGCCCTTAATGCCAATCATGAACTTTCTAGGCCTCCTGGAACTACCCTATAGGATGTATTGGGATTCTCAAATGTCATTTCCAAAGTGTCTGGAGGGAAGAGCAGATTGGCAGATTTGGGGCTGATAACTCCTTCCCTTTTCAGGGCTGACCTCCTCAGCACTTTGACTGTCAGGTGTGTTTTACAGAATTATTTCTTTAGGATCCTGTTCAGTTCTGCAGGATGAAGTCCTCGAGGCCTTCTCTAGAAAAGGCCTTCTCACAAAATACTGAGGCAAACTCGAAAGGCAAAACCCAGAATAAAAGCACATAGCAAAGCAGACAAGTTTCGTGGTCTGCTCTCACAGAAGCTAAAGCTGAAATTCCTGTTCACTTTGATGCCCCTTATCCAAACCAAATCAATGAAATAATCTGCCCATCACTTTCTGCTAGGCCACTGTTTGTCTAATTCCACCATTAGCTGATTTACCTCACTCAGTGAGCAGAAAAATCTTCATTTTCTTCCTGTTGGGTTGGTTTACCCTGTATTAACTCCCTGACCAGCTCACCACAGAGTCAAGACAAGCACCAGTGATACTGCAGGGGATACAGAAGTGCACCCAAGTGGGAAGGGGAGAAGGGTTGCCTGGTGCTTGTTGGCACTAGTTATATTTTAGCAGAGTTTAAATACACTGTGTGGCTGCATCCTTAGGCCACGGACAGAGATGGTGTCCAGGCCACAGAACAGAATCAAGAGGTTATTTCTTTATCCTTCCTCCACTTCCCTGAAGATTACCATCTCCTCAGATCTGCCAACAGACATTTTGCCCCCTGTCTTCCCAGTCTCAAAATGATCTGGAAAAAAATCTGTGAAAATCACTGCAGCTAGTGCAGAAAATTTTCACACAACCATACCAGGGAGTGACAAAATCTTCTACATCAGAGGGTGAGGTTTCACTGAGTGCATACTTTAGTTAATGGCTTGCTACCACTGAAACAGGGCAGCAAGTCTCTTCTCTCCCTTCTGAGCAGTGGTCTTCACCTCCACTTAATGCCAGCTCTGCTGTTCCTCTGACAATTTGATGAGCCAATTCAGTTCACTCAACTGACAGAAAATGGTTCTTTTTTTTCCCCCCTTTGTTTATTTTTCTGTTTTTCCACAGCCTGTGAGATGAAACAGCTCATACACTGAGCATTCACAAGATGCAGTCATGGACCAGGACCATGCTTGGGTTGGAGTGCATTCTGATGGGAAAGGAGGGTAAGAAGTGCTTAGTGTAACAATAACATCTCAACATGGGTCAGCTGCAGCCTCATGTTAACAACAGCCATTATTGCCATTTCCTTGCTGAGTGGGAGATCTGTCCCTTCACAAGCTGTGATGAGGATAGATGGATGGTTTGCACAACACTGGAGACCTCTTTAATCCCCTCTCAAGGAAAAGCTCTTTCTTGACCTAGACAGGAACAACTTCCCTGAAAGTGTTAATCTGTTTAAAGCTGCTGTGTAGCTCCATTGCCCTTCAGGGCTCTGAGCCACCAATCAGTGCATTGAGATGATGCAATACTTGTACCTTGACACAGTCAGAGGACTCTGGTAGGAAAAAAAATATTAAAAAAAAAAAAAGTGGAAGATGAAACCCTCTTTTTTCCAGAGGATCTCTGTATATTCATTTGAATTCCTGCCTTCTGATTTACCTTGTGATTCTTGACTGCTTTGCTTGCAAGGCTACACCAGCTCCCACCCCAGAAGAAGAACTTTGCCAGAAGCTAGGAGGTTTACTCATGTTAGAGAGTCTCCAGAAGAAGAACACTAGGACTGCTGCTTCTGTTGCTCAGGGGGGAGTTGTGATTTCACATGACCATGGAACTGTTAAAATCTGGATGCCACGGAAAGAAGGTCTTTGCTCCCCTCCTCTATTTACCTTTCCCTCCCACACTCATTTTCAGCTGCACCTTCCTCTCTCTTCCTATCCACTTGTTTTCCTGACTTAATTCTCTGCCATTCTAGTGAGTAAGATCAGTGTATTCTCTAACTGGACCAGCACCAGAGCCAGCAACAAGGATGTATCATGAAGAAAAGTCAGGGGATGAATAGGTGAAGAAATTAATTCACTCAGCTACAGTGGTCCCATTCCAAAAGAATGAGAAAAAGTACTCATGAGCACAAAAAATTGGCCATTTCTCAGTTGCTGTGTGGCAACAAAGAGAAAGCAGACAGCTCAAAAGACCTAGTGGTATCAGCTCTGATGTCCTGACAAGATGACTTTGTATTTTCCTGCCTCAAGGCTTTCTGAGCACTATGTATATAAAAGTTGAAGCTGAGTACATTTTAAAACCCACCAGTTCCAAACATAATCAGTTCCTTATTAGATTTCCAGCAATGCAAAGGGACTAATTGTTAATTTGGAAGCTCCTTTGAAGTAGCTTTTTCATTTTATACTCACCAGTGTTTTTCCACATTGCTCCACGTAACTAAATTAAGTATTCTGATAACACTGCTAAGAGCAGTGGAAAAGACAACATATTAAATAAACTTGGCCACTTCTCATCTTTTACATGCCATCTCTTGCTTACAGCCTGTGGGTTGAAATGTCTGGAGGTTTAGCAGAAAGAGGAGAGCCCTTGGTGCTGGATTTCACTCTTCCTTGCTTCAGCTGAATCTGAGTTTGTCAACCTTTGCTCTTTTCTGTTTGCTGAGGCAAGAAGCACTGAGTTTTTTGTATGGTACTTCAGGTGCTGATCTGAAGCTCAGATGGTTGGAAGCCTATTGGGACCAAAGAAGAGTGGTTTAATCTCTGAACCCCAGGGCTGCAGGAAAACTTCAGTACAACAGTGTGCTGCAACCACTCACTCCATCCACCAAGCTGCCACGATGGCAAGAAAATCAGTCTGATCTGCAGGGGCCTCTGTGACATTTTCACCCTGGTTTGCCAAGCAGTAGCCATGGCTCCTCCACTCAGTCACACTGGGCCATAAGTTTACTTGTCCATGATTCAAGCACCAAGGAGCTGTCAGATTATAATCAAACTGGTGCTACAACCAGGAGCTAAATATCAGTTGACACAGAACTTCAGCCTTACAATCATCAATCATTTTCTCCTTTTGTACAAGGGCACAGGAAACTACCCAGAAAACAGGGTTATTACAGGGAAGCATCTTACTGACAGAAGGAGAAAAAGCATCTCTGTATTAAATTGTGTTTGTTTGTTTTCTAAGCCTTAAACTTAGTGCCATTTACTTTGGCTTTCTCAGCACACCCCGGGGGTGTTTACCAGCAAGGATGAGAATTTATAGTGCTCAGACCCCTCAGAGGAGTGACCACAAAGTAAATCAAACCACCATGCTCATGGTAATGGTTTCCCCAGAGACTTGTGTTTTGGTTTTAGGTAAATAAATAGCAAGACAAGCAGGAGGATGACTCAAGTAAATGTACACTGGTCTGTTACATCATATGTGCTCAGGATTTCTCTGAGACTTTAAAAAGGATGGTTTAAAAGACTAAGTTATCACCCTCTGAGACTCCATAGGTTCTAACTTAACCACAATAAAGTCAATGTATTCATATTTATTATTTTTTTTTTAGTATCTCTGCTTCCTTTGTACTAGGACAAATGGCACATTTAAAAATAAAATTGTATTACTTTGGACATAAATAGCCTGAATTTCTTGCTGATATTTGTTAATTTCAGAAAACACTTGGTTCTACCCAGAAAATTAAAGGGTGTGAAGTTTGCCAGCTAACCTTTCCTGTTTGTGCAAAACCCAGAGCTCTGAGCTGGACTGGACCTCCAGGCCTTTCCATGGGATGAAGGATTTCTGACAATGCCTCCTTTTCAGACCCATGCAAAACATTTCTCAGGCACAAAGCAATCCATTCTTGAAATGAGCCTCTTCCCCATCTATCCTTCCTCACAGGGCAGTGGACTTGGTCAAAACAGGGGCCACACAGTGACTTAAAGGCAGGGCAGACATGGAGCTATTTTCTTGGCAAATAATTTAGAATAAGAAGTTTTTACATAAGTGCATGCATGTGTGTTTTAGTTCAGGTTGTGTGCAGCAACAAATGCAGTCACTGAAATGACAGCAGTGTGGTTGACATACATTGGAATACACTTCTGCAAGCACAGCTGCCTCTCCAGAAACTGAATTTCAGCAGCAGTCCCCTAGGAAATAACAGGAAAGCAAATTCAACCCTTGCTCTTTCTATGTACCCTAACCTTTTCCATGTCCATGAAGGGACATTTGCAAAGAGCAGAAGACAACTTCTTCCCTGTCCCTGTCACTGCTGCAGGAGTAATTTGCACAGTGAGCAAGGGAGCAGTTGGGGTCCAGAGGACAGCTCTGTTTGCTCTTTTCCCCTTCATTATGTGTGCATGCATATAGTTGGCTTTAGGCAAAAAGTATCCTCGGGTTCTTCCTGAACACACACTGAACTAAGCTGTAGAAAAGAAACCCCAGTGGAACACAAATAAGGCTTGTTGTGGACAGATATGTGTGCCAGTGCTGTCCTCAGTCACTGGGAGACATCAACCACCAACAGAGGTTTCCTTCCCCAAACTCTGGGAAAGGGCCCCTGGACAAATAAGGGCAAGCCTGGGTCAGCAAAAGGAGGCTCTAGGTGTTTTAATGGGTAATGAGACAGAACCTAAAAATGTACTGACAACAAAGCCAAAGCAGCTGAGTCCTTGGGAACCATCCAGAATAGTTGGTACTGCCCCCAGATGATGATGCAGACTAATGTAAAAGCTTCTTTGGCATCACATTATACATCCAAACACTGCATCTTTTAAATGGAAATGGTGGGTGACTACAGCCCTTTCATCTTCACTTCACAGCATCTTTTAATCCTCACTAGCTGAAAAACTTGCTTTCTCTTTTGTCAGATTTCTGAAAGACCCAATGGAGACAGGAGTCAGAATTGATTAAAACACTGAGCATGAAGCCAGGTCTTCACAAATAATAAGCATCATCAATAAATAATTAATTAACTTTGCAGCTGTGACAAGTTAAGTGTGCCAGAGAGTCAAATTCTCTGTTGGACACCTCTAAGCTCAGTGTCACTCAGATGAGATGCTGATACAGTCTGTCACTGATGAGTGGACAGCTTTTTGCAGTGCCCAATGCCACTTCCACCTCATCTGCTGAAGTGCAGTCATTCACTGCATACTACAGGGAAGTGATGCTCATCATGTGTCATCTTAAGCAAAATTCCTCAAAAAACCCATGCAAAATTCAGCATCATTTGGAATAAAATTAAAGAGAAGGAGTGAAAGTCATCCCCTTGTCTTTTCCTTTGCCCTGGAGCCAGGCAAAGGTATGAAAAGGGTTGTTGCTCAGAGTGGCTTGATTTGAAGCAGTTGCTTGAGCCAGCAAGTCTGGTAGCACTGGATTATTTTAATTATCCTGTTCTTCATGGATTCTTTTAGATTTTACAATCTTATTAATCCCACTGATGTAGGAAATCCTGAGGAAAGGGTGTGCAGACTCTGTAATACAGTCTGTCTGATTCTCAGCCCCTGGAGCTGCAAATTTTGAGGAAGACCTGCAGTGTCTGAGGCAGAGCACACTGCATTCTGGCCCTGCAACTGAACTGGGAGCTGCCAGAGGGGACTGAGCACCAGCTGAGCAGAGCAGTGTCACATCAATCACTTGAGGAACAGCCCTTGCAGGGGCTGGAGGAACACCAGCCAAGCATTTCCTTTTCTCAGGACCCCAAAATACTTCCTTTCCTTACAATTATGTAAGGAAACAATTATGTGAGCCTCACAGTTAGCATGTGAGATTCAGCAAATGCTTTGAGGTGGTTTATAGTCCTGAAAATCCACAATAGAAAAACTGTGATGGTAAAATGTTAGGCAAACTGACTGGTGAAGAATGAAGAGACCAGGACTGCAGCTCCAAAAGGTGCAGACTTGTGAAGCAGGATAATAGAGATATGGAAGGGAAACCCACCTCCCCATACAGCAATGCAAAGAGCAAGCACAGCCTGGCCATCTGTGGAAAATACAGAACATGGGACAAAAGGAAAAGAGAAAGTGTTAAATGTCCTGCTGTGAGGATCTCTGATGAATTGATGATTTTGGTGCTAAACTCTTGAGCCACTTAAGTAACTCTAATTTTGAAAGTAGCTGTCACTTATTGAGTCATGTCATGGTTATGTGAATCCTACTTCAAAGCTTCCAGTACATTATCAAAGGTTTGGAGAAAAAAAATGAAATCCAGCATTGTCAAATCCACTGTTCTAGGAAAAAACTCCCACCAACCACACTAAGTGCACATTTGGCCATAGTTAAAAATGAATTTATTCTTTTAAGACAGTATTTACATTCAGGGTATTTAGTTTGAATTCTCCAGGATGACTTTATGCATTTCTTTGAGACCCTGGAGAGATTAGACAGTGCAGAACAGGAGGCCCAGATCTCTCTTTGGGTCTCTAGGAATCTAAATGATATGAATTCTCTGATACAGAACTGTGCTAGCTTTACCCCTGGGGTATCTGAAGACCTTAAAAAGTCACAGAGCTCTAAAGCAACCATGATGCTCTCCTGATCCAGGGCTAGCCAGGGGTTAGGTCAGCCCTGGTGAACCTCAGTTCTTCATCTACAGTGATGGAAGACTGGGCAGTGATGCCCCATTACACCTGTGGCACTATTTTCTCCCCTACCTACCATTTACTCCCCTACCAACCTCTTGTATTCAGGATTGACCATCAGCTTCTTGTGTCTTTAGAACAATGTTCTGGTTTATTGAAGCACTGTGAGTCTGAACTCATGGAGAGGAACACACTGGGGGGCACTGGGAGCTGAGGTGATGCCCTCCAGCCAAGCTCACACCCTCCTGGGAAGCTTTGCCTTCAGAGGTCAAAGGCAGGAGGGATAGTTTCTGAAGACACCAAAGCAGAAATCTTTGGAGACTCAGGGAGCTCCATACACCTTTCACTGACCACCTAGTCCCTTTTTGCCTCTCCTCTCTCATCCCACCATCACAGAATTTCTCTCTTTAAGCCTCCTAGAGATTCTGTCTCATTTGTACTGACTCTTTCCATGTTACCCCTGTCTTCACTTAACTCTCTGCAGTTCATCCCCTCTAAGTAAAGCAATATGGATATTTTTTTCTGAAAACCCATTGTGAGCCATACCCTTTAGTACAGCCTCTCTTTCTCATGTCATGAGCTTGATTTCAGATGTCTAGATCTGAGGTCCCCTGCCACTAGTGAGAAAAAGACATATTTAGGAGGAAATTAATTTTTAAGATGTCTAGCAGACATCTATCTGCCTTTGGCCACATGAGTCCTATTTTTAATTCTTTTTCCAAACCCCTGAGGCTGAGCAGAGCTCTCTTCCATTCTCAGTTTGTACAATGCCTAGCACAACAATAATCCTTCCAGTTAAGTGTTCCATCATTCTCATAATAAACATGATTAATAACATATTTCTGTTGCAAAACAGTGTGTTAACTAGGCCTCTTTTTTTTTTTTTCCATTTTTTTAACATTTTAACCAACTAATCCTTATGATGATTAGCTACTTTTCTCCCTAGCAGGACCATTTCACAGAGATGAAATGATGAAAAGATTCATGAGGCCACAGACAGGGAGCAGGACACGGACTGTACCTCTTCATGACCCTAAATCTCACAAGTATCTGCTCCCAGTACCACTAATACATGTCACACAATTATTTTTCCATGCAAAATGCATAATCTGTTCCTGCTGTAAAAAAGCAGAGTGGAGAAGTCTCACAGAACCAGTGTTTCTTCTGCTCCCTCAGCCTGCACTCATAGCAGAATTGCTCCAGTCCTCAGCTCATCTTTGTGGCCATCCTATGGACTTGTTCCAACAGATCTGTGTCCTTCTTATGGTGGGGACACCAGAACTGGATGCAGAATTCAATACCTTCTAGGCAGCTCCTTATCCATCAAGTGGTTCATCCATCAAGTCCATCTCTCCAAAATTTTGCTGTATTTATTGCAGATAATGTCTACAAATGCTGTGAACAACCTTACAGTTGAATTGAAATATTGAAATTGAATAATCTCTGTAGGGAAGCTATCACCAATGCATCAGATATAGTTCAGAGTGACCTTCTTTTATGAGGAAACCTGCTACAGAAGTCCCTCCTGCAAAGCTTTTGTAAAAAGCTATGTAAAAAAATGCAATTTTTTACACTCTCTCTTTATCATGATTCATTTTATGATATGTATTCTGTTAAGGGTTTCAGACTCCAGGCACAACCTCAGCCCAGCTTGAAGATGACTCACTGCTCTGTGTGTTTGCTTCCCATTGGATCTGTATCAAATTTTCTCTTCAAGGAAGTTCTTAATTTTAAGGTCATTTGAATTTTTTAAGTTCAAATTAATGTAACAAACTGCCAAAAAAAAAAAAAGTCTTCAGAAAGGCTGAGAGGCACGATTTAATCTTGTATTAATTGTTTTATGCCCAGGGAAATTTTCACTGTTTCTTACCATCCAAGTAAGATTACATGAAAATTGGAATTCATTTGAAAAATGAATTATAAAAGATCCCTCCATCCCTACCCTTATTTTCAGCTTTGCTGTATGTGCAAGCTCTCCATGTGACAAAACAATTCAGGAACTAGCAAAGGAACCTAGACCAGATCACCCAGGAACAGATCCAGATGGATTTTAAATGTCTCCAGAGAAGGAGACTCCACAACCTCCCTGGGCAGCCCATTTCAGAGCTCTGTGTTTATTTCCAGTGCACTAAACACACTGGTACTTTCTGTGCACAGTTGCTTATTGGATAAACTCAGAATATAAAAGGATGCACATTATAGGTTGCACAACATGAAGCTACAGTGAAAAATAATGTAGAATTAAAAAAAAACAACAAAAAAAACCAAAAAACCAAAACCAAAACCAAACAAAACAAAAAAACCCCCACAAAACAACAAAAAAACCCCAAAACCTTAAGCCCAAGTTCATTCACAATCGGATATGTAAGACTACAAACAACCAAGGCAATGTTCAAGCTTGATGAGAAAATATCAAATTTACCAAATTCTGGTGTGGGTTGAATCTGGGTGGCATTTGGCAACATTACTCAAGCAATCAGTGCTTTGCCAGTACAGAGCCAAAACCAATTTACAGAATAAAATGGTTATCACAAACAAATACCAGCTTCTTAAACCCTTGGAACAAGAGTTGCAGCCCCAGATCTGAAGATCTAACAGCATTAAAAGAATTAAGAAAATGAAGAGAGCTGACATAACTAACATAATAATCTAGCAGTGCTGAAACTGAAAGCCCATCAGAGGTTCAGCAGCCTGAAGGAGCAATCATTCTGCCAAGTCAGTCTTAGCCCAGATCAGCAAACAGCACAGTGTGTGCCCAGCAAAGGACGTGTGATGATGTCACAGGCCTGAATATCATAATCCTACCCCTCACAAAATTTATTGTAAGGATTCAAAGAAGGAATTCAGACCAAAAGGAAAGAAATAAATCCTAAAACTTTGCAAGGCCTTGGTTTAAATATTTAGAAATCTTCATCCAGTGGCACACTGAATAGATAAAATGTCAAATTATTGTTCCATCAGGAAACCTCTGAAAGTCCTCTTGTCCCACCGTGGTGCAAATGGTGAATTCTTTGAAAGGGAGTCTCAATCCAGATTCTCAAACATCTGTTTAAGATGCAAACTTTCCCTTCTGTACTCTTAAATCTTGGGGTTTTCTGCAGATGCATCAGATAGTTGGAAATGCTCACCCATGTACACAGAAATATTGGGGGGGACTGTAGAACTCCTCTGGATAGGGTGTAGTTTCAGTCAATAACAGCTTTTTATTGCAGAAAATGTCAAGCTCTTGGGCCTCCTCTGACACCCCCAGGAAAACAACAAAGGTTTGGGTGAAAACTAAAGAGCCATTTGCTACTCAAGTGACCCCCAGGTTAGGATGAGGTTGAGGGGGGTTAAGCTGCATCCTGTTTTTCATACAGACAAAGAGGTTTACAATGGAGTTGCTCATCCTTTGATTTCTCTGTTTAATGATGAATTTGAGAAGCTGTAATGCTATATGACAGAAATGTTCTGCATGGCTGAACAGGAGCTGTGTTTGTCACCAACCCTGGACAGATTTAAACCTCCACAGAGAAGAAGGATCAAACATGGGAAAGGCAGGGTTACAGTGCAGATGCACTGATGAGAAGGCCACGTCTCTCTCTTTTCCTCCCACACACAACAAATCTCTCACTTTGTTCTCTGAACACTAGCTGGCCCCTCTACTTTCTGCTTTTCAACATGTTCCTATGAGGGGTACCCCCTCATCCCTGAAATATTCATTTGTTCTTTAATTAAAAACCACGTTCTTCTTAAGCAATATGGCAGTGCCATACCCCATGGAACTCCTGGAAGTATTGGGAATGTGGTGAGTGTTGCCATTTACAGGAAGAGGGTTTTTTTTCACTATAATTTATCATCTTTCAGCTTGCCTTTCCTTGTCATTTTTACATTGCTAAAGTGATGTAAAATCTTTTCTCTAAACAGTTATGTGCTCTTCTGCTTCCTTGCTGTCCATTTCTACCTGACATCTCTGGCAATCTCACTTTCTGGAGAAGACTGGGCTACGTTCTCCTTGAATATAAGGAATATAAGGTAACTGTCATAAATTATGCTCATTCCACAGCAGATTTTCCTCCACATCACACCCCACAGGCTGTTACATGAGAGCCTGTCTTCAGGTTAATGAACTAGGAGTGACTATAGCACCATATAATAGAGAATATACCCAGGGCATCTGTAGGATGTTTTGTTTTGTTTTGTTTTCAAGCTATTTGCTGCATTCATGATCATGTAGTTGGTAGAGTATTTCACTTACATTTTCCATTTCTTATAAGTTGTTATAAAAACATATGTAAAGGACTTTTTTCTTCATCCTTAACTTGTTTTTTCAACATTCTAACTCTTCAGGCTCATCTGTAGACATCTGTGGGGGTAACACATTTCTGGGAGGCTGAGAGATTCTCCTACTCTGCATTATACCAGTTTATTTGAGATACTCTTAAAATAATGATTAGATAATTACTCTGCCCTCTTCCTGTCCCAACTAAAAGCTTAAATGATGAGCAACACTGTTATGAACTGCATAAACACACCAGACATGCTGGTATGTGAGAATAATGTTATATGACTTATGTGGGTAGATCTTATATATTTAGGAAGTGATATCTTGCTGCTGCTATTCCTTGAGGGTCATAGAATTTATACAACACAAAAAAAAAAGAGTTTTAGCTGTTTGCTGTGAAATGGCACCTGAGGCAGGTTCAGACTAAGTGTTGCTGCTTGAGCATTACTGTATCCATAAAGTCAGTTGCTCATGAAAAGGTTTCTATAGTGAACAGCTATTAAATCCACTACTTCTGATTATTTTTAATTCTTAATTAGAAAATAATTTAATTCTTTTCTGGTTATCCAGTACATGTAAAATTATTTTGTACCTGTGAACAATCCTTGACCTTTTCTAATTCAGGTTGCAGCTTCTCTTTTCCTTGGACCTTTTCCCTCTCCTCCCTTTTGCCTTCTGAGTTTGGTGAGCTCTTCAGTGTCATCGTAATTTATTTACAGTGTAATTGTAATTTAATTTTCAAAAGAAAATACAGATGCTGAATTGGTCTGAGTGGGAGAAGGAGGAAATAGCCCAGGTTTTTCACATGGATTCCAGTTTTATTTTACCTACATTGTCTAACAAACTTTTTATATTAGTCTACACAGTTTTCTAGTGGATTAATTCATTTAACCCCCAAGTTCTGCAGCCAGATGAGAACTTCCCTACTCTACAGAAAGAAAAGGGAAGAAAGGTCATGGACAGTAGGATGGAAAAGATACTGGGATGCTCCAATGCATCATGAAAACAGCAGCAGCTGTCTCAGGAAAATGACATAAATGATCTAATGATAGAAAATAAATAAAAATTTAAAAGCACCAAGAAAGAATTTAAGTATGNTTCCTTCCTTCCTTCCTTTTCTTCCCATATCACAGATTTATTTTCTCTGCTATACTTGGAAAGGAGCCTGCAAAATTGTCCAAAAAGAATGTTCTTGATAATAATCCACATTTAATGAAACTACACAGTGGTTATATAACAAACACTGATTTCATAAAGAACCTGAATTAGACTGCATAAAGTTCACAGTGCTTATGTTGGAAAAGCTTGAACATTTTACTGCACCTGAAGAGATAGTGTGATTGGCAAGAGATAAACACTTCAGACAATTTGGTGCTAATATTCCAAGTCCCTGCAGAAAAAATATAGCAAAATTACCAAGAGAAATGCTGAACAAAGTTCATCTTGGCAGCAGTCTTCCTCCCAACAGTGCTGAACAGCAGAATCATTCAATATTTTAACTACTTAATTCTGTACATTTTTTTTCAGACAGTAAATCTGTTCATGTAGATCACTGGTGGACTCATCTCATAAAAAGACAAGTACCAGATAACCAATGAAGATATGCATTTTATTGCATTCAACTGATGTTCTACAAAGGTGGGCTGAAGCCTTAACAACCAAGGAGACAGCTGGCTAGGACTTTTGAGAAAAAAAAATAAAATAAAAAAGGATATGTCAGTACAGAACTGCAAATATTTTGTAATACATTGCATAGAAAAGTTATTGTTGGCTTTGAGGCAGTGATTTGGAGCTGATGGATGGAGGCTGCTCTGTAAGTACACTCTGGAAATGAACTTTGCTTGTTCCAGATGGCTGCCTGGTTTGCAGGGATGGTTTTAGAGGCCTGTGGCTCAGATGAAGATCTGAGATAGAGGCAGGATTTCTCATTTGTGGGTTAACTATAAATAATGCAAATAAGGGTCACACTGTGTAGCTAGATGTGTGCCCAAATGAGATGTGGCTAGATCCAGCAAAGACTTACCATGAACACAGAACTGGGTGATGGGACCAGCCTAGCTCAATTTATGCCAATTAATTAGCATTTAATCTGAAAGTCTCTGGTTTGGCTTTTCAGCATAAACATTCCAAGTTTAAAGTGCCTTGATTTAATGGGCCACTGTAAGAGGCCCAAATGTAAATGAGGTCAGGCTGACAGGTCTAGGGTTCTCTGGATCATCCTTCCACCATTTTGGGGATGTGTGTCACATTGGCCAACTTCATCCAGTAAGAAATGAATCTTTTCTCTGGCCCTCTTTTTATTATTAATGTATTTATAGAAGCATTTTTGATTATCCTTAACAGAATTGGCCAACTTAAGTTCTAACTGAGCTTTTGCACCTCTAATTCTCTTTCTACATGACCTGACAACATCCTTAAATGCTTCCTGGCTCACCTGCCTCTTTTACCAAAAAGTAGTTATCTAGGAACCTGGAGAGGAGCAGGCCTCAGGCTCATTTATCCTGCTGAGACACATTCTCCACTGTGCTCCTGACATGTTCTCCTTGCACACAGTAGATGTTCCTTGTATTCCTCCAAGACCCCTCCATCTTACAAAATACCCAGCTCACAAGCTTTACTGGGCAAATAGACACAGTGGGCAGGAGGGGGGTTTTTATGCTAGAGTATAATGCTTTTTATTTCTCTATTTCTATGTACTCACAAATATGAAGTTGTGACTCACAAAGGAAATTGTGCTGCCAATTTTTTGGGTTCTTTTTTTTTTCCCCCTAAATTTCTTGAAAATCACTAGCATTCTGTGCTTCACTGCCCAGCAATTTCCCTCAAATGCTGAGTTATCAGGTGCTCTGTGACAGAGTTACAGACATTACCAACAAAGGCAGGTAGATGAAAAATGTCACCTTACAGGGCTCTGAAGCTCCTTTGCATTTGGTTGGAGAGTTTCTCTCTGCTACAGCAGGCAGGAAGAGAAGAGGCTTTGTTCATCAGGCTGGATCTGGAAAGGCCAGCCAGGATGCAAGAAGAATCCCATCACAGTCCTTGCTCCTGCTCCTCTCCAGTGCTATGCCACTAAGAGGATCAGAGGTCATCTGGGCACAAATCTGCAGGCTTGGAATCGGAATTTTTGCTGTATTTCCCTGTTCTTTCTCTCCTGTCACCAGAGATTGTTGTTCTGCTCATACTCCTACAGAGCTATCTCAGCTGTGATGCATACTTCTGAAGAACCTCAAAGGCAGGGATGTTTTATATTGCACAGGGGTTTTTTTTTCACGTTGGAATACTTTGTAGAACTGAAGAATGCAACACATTCCATGGAAAATATACTTTTATTGTGAAGGAAACTAAACCTTGGACCTAAGTATATTGGCAGGATTGATTTAGCCTTACTTTTTACTTTCATACTTCCTATTAATCTAATTCTTCTCTTTAATCTTTTGTTTAATCTGTTAAAATGGCTGTTTGTACAGAAGCCTTTTCCTTGAAAATCATGCCTATCCAGGGTTTTTACTGGAGGCAAAGATAATAAAAACAACACACAAAAATGCTGAGGCAGAGCATTTTCATAGTGGGAGGGAAGTATATTTCTTTGGTATTTTCCAAAGTGTTCCAACATACAAGACTATTTAGTACAATGTAAACAAAAAAGCCAATCTTCCCTGTGAAGAATGCATCATCATCATCATTAATTAATTAAACTCCTACCATGAGCTCATAAATGTCAGGATGTTGAATTGCTGTATGTTAATGGGGACTGATTGTTTATATTCTTTATTCCAACTAAAGCACGTATTCTGAAATTCACATGAGCAGCAAGTTGCAACCATGTTGGAAAGAAATAATATTCAATCTGAAGCAAGATGTGTCACTGCCTTTCACCTCAGTGGATGTGACAAGTCTGCCTAAGCCCTTTTTTGCCAGGATATGCAGCTTTGAATATGAGAGATGGACACTGCGGGCTCGGAGCTAGGTGCTTGTGCCTCCCTGTGTGGCTGTGCTGGTACAGACTAAAGTCATTCCCACAACAAAAAGCTATGGATGTCCAGAGAAAGATGACTTGCAAGAGCTGTCTGGGATGTGGGTCCACCCTGTGACCAAGCAGGAGGATGCTTTATCCAAAGCCAGTGCACTCAGGCAAAAGGGCAAGATTTCTTCAGAGTAGTGTGGAGAGCTACAAAGATGATGGACTGGAACAACAATATCAAGACATAATTATTTCTTTTACCTTTGCAGCCACAGGGAAGACATTTGCAATTCCAGCTGGCACTTGTCCTAGCAGGGAACACTGCTGGAAGCGAGAGAAACTCAGTTCTCAGGAAACAAGCAGAAGCAAATTTAACTCTATCTATTGCCTATTCCCTGGATCACAGCTCTAGCTGTACGTAGGAAGGAACTAGCATTGGCAGAGCACCTGGAGGCATGCATTAGGCCATCATATTAAACTTGTCTGAGGAAGGGTGTGTGAACCAAGCCCCTTCTCTGCCCTGGCAGAACCAGTCCTGGTGGCACCCTGCCATCAGTGTGCTGGCGGGGTGGAAAGCAGCAGGTTTGCCACACCCCAGAGGATTGCTGGAGGACTCCAAGTGATTATCCTGGAACAGAGGAAAGCCAAAGTCCAGCTCCTCCTTCCTCCTGTGCAGGTTAACAGCACTTCAATAAAAGTGAGGGAAGTTTTCCTTGTTGAGCAAGTGTGGAAAGTGTTCACTGAGCACACTGGGAGCTCTGTGCAGGTACCAGCATCATGAGAGCCTTTGGGTCAATGAACAGAGTTTCACTTGTTCAGAAAATGGCTCCCCTGGTCCCCTTCTCTCCCATTTTGACCCTGTGTACACAGACTTAACAGAGGCCAATGGTTGTACTTTAGTATTAGAATCATAGAATCATTCAGGTTGGAAAAGACCCTTGGGATCATCAAGCCCAACAATTAACCCTACTCTATGAAGTGTACCCCTAAACCATGTCCCTCAAAACCACATCCAAACCACTCTTAAACACATCCAGGGATGGTGACTCTATCACCTCCCTCAGCAGCCTATTCCAATGTCTGACCACTCTTTCAGAAAAAGAAATTCCCTAATGCCCAGTCTAAACCTACCCTGTTGCAGCTTGAATCCATTCTCTCTTGTTCTATCAATTGCCTGTGAGAAGAGACCAGCACTAACCTCTCTACAGTAGAATGTCCTTTAAGGTAGTTGTAGAGAGTGATGAGGTCTCCCCTCAGCCTCCTCTTCCTCAAACAAAACAGTTCTATCTCCTTCAATTGCTCCTCATAAGATTTATTCTCCAGGCCCTTCACCAGCTTCATTGCCTCCTCTGCACTTGCTCTTAGACCTTTAATAATGTTGACTCAATTACTGGAGCTACAATAGCTCTTCTAGAAATGACCAGAGCTTCTCTGCTTAATAGGGTGAGTCAAATTCACTTAATTCACACAATTCACCAGAGCTGCTCCCAGACAGCTTTATGGACAGGTTAATTTTACCTGGAGCACTTCATCAGTTTAGTTCTCTGTGAGGCCAGAGGGACCTGTGCTTGCTCAGTGGTGAGACAACTCTGGGTCAGAAATCACCAACTAGGGAGGCAGGAAGGGACAGTTCTTTCACCAGGCAGTTCTGATAGTTCAAAGTGCTCTTGGAACAACAGAGACCAAGCAGTGCAAAGAAGCTGTGTGTTTACATTCCATCATGGTACTAGTGCTGTGAGTGCAAGGCAGGCAAATGCTACACATCATGATCACCTCTCCATCCAGTGCAGCAACACAACTAAAGCTCAGCCAACAGCAGGCAAATCTTTATTCATCATCATTTCTGACACTTATTCCTTATGGAACAGAGCATTGACTCATTTCATAAACAGAATCTGTAGAGCTTTCAAACGTATTATTTAGGTACTTTTTGTAATGCTGCATCATTATAACTGCAAGCAGAATGGGTAGATAGGCTGCAAAATTACACTAAAATATAAAAGTTATGTAACTGAAAACTCCTGAAAGAGCAACAAACAAGACCTCCTAAAAAATAACAGAAAACTTACATAACTAGAACTCAATTACCTCCTTAGAAATTCACTGTCAATCTAAAAAAGTGAGAATTTAAACAAAGAAGTGTATACCCTCTTTCAAGGGAAGATGATTAAGGCTGCATGAAGGATGAAGTACAAAAAATGCATCTGAATGCCTGTTAAAAGAGGCTGTCAGAAAGTGTGGCATGGCTTGGATTATGTTCACTCAAGGACTGTCAAGGGCAAGAACTTGAATAGCATAAAAGCACTGAGAAAAAAAGCAGAAGTTCTTGGCCTTGGGAGCAAAATACCCATCTACAGGCAGAAAAGTTTTTTTAGGATTATGACCTACATACATCTTACAAACTGATTGTAGATCATCAACTTCCAGTGCCTCTTGGTGTGTGAAGACATTGTGCACTTTGGTTTTTGACAGTCCTCTTGCAGCTTGAGAAGCTTTCAAATCTAACAGGTTTTATTTGTCATTTAAACTTGAGAATGAATTAAAGGAGTTAGGAGGAGGAAAGAATTGTTTGCTAAAGACAATGTAAATGGAAAAAATAATATAAAAAGAGATAATGGATATCTCAATAAGGATGTAAGAGGAGAGAAAAAAAAACATCTGGGATTATGAGTATTCAGGGACTTCTATCCACATTAAATTGTCAGGCAATCAATCATGCTGGATAAAATTCATGATGCTAGCAATTCCTTTCTCTATGACTACCCAACAGCATAATTCATTAGTGCAGTGACAGTATCCTCCCCAGCTATTATCTGATTCACTCTATAGTGTAGCTGAAATGTAATATCTGATTTCAGCATCAACAAACCCTGAAAAAAAAAGCTATTCCACTCTCTGGAACACATAAGCAGGTTAAAGCTGTGCTTTCTTCTTCAGTTTCTACAGCTCTTGCAGCACATGTTTGCTGTGACCACTACTCTAATACTTGTACTATGGTTGCACTTAGAAATAACTAAGCAGATTGGGTTCTGTGATGTTAAAAATAAACAGAAGGCAAGAGACAGTCCTCNAAACCATGTCCCTCAAAACCACATCCAAACCACTCTTAAACACATCCAGGGATGGTGACTCTATCACCTCCCTCAGCAGCCTATTCCAATGTCTGACCACTCTTTCAGAAAAAGAAATTCCCTAATGCCCAGTCTAAACCTACCCTGTTGCAGCTTGAATCCATTCTCTCTTGTTCTATCAATTGCCTGTGAGAAGAGACCAGCACTAACCTCTCTACAGTAGAATGTCCTTTAAGGTAGTTGTAGAGAGTGATGAGGTCTCCCCTCAGCCTCCTCTTCCTCAAACAAAACAGTTCTATCTCCTTCAATTGCTCCTCATAAGATTTATTCTCCAGGCCCTTCACCAGCTTCATTGCCTCCTCTGCACTTGCTCTTAGACCTTTAATAATGTTGACTCAATTACTGGAGCTACAATAGCTCTTCTAGAAATGACCAGAGCTTCTCTGCTTAATAGGGTGAGTCAAATTCACTTAATTCACACAATTCACCAGAGCTGCTCCCAGACAGCTTTATGGACAGGTTAATTTTACCTGGAGCACTTCATCAGTTTAGTTCTCTGTGAGGCCAGAGGGACCTGTGCTTGCTCAGTGGTGAGACAACTCTGGGTCAGAAATCACCAACTAGGGAGGCAGGAAGGGACAGTTCTTTCACCAGGCAGTTCTGATAGTTCAAAGTGCTCTTGGAACAACAGAGACCAAGCAGTGCAAAGAAGCTGTGTGTTTACATTCCATCATGGTACTAGTGCTGTGAGTGCAAGGCAGGCAAATGCTACACATCATGATCACCTCTCCATCCAGTGCAGCAACACAACTAAAGCTCAGCCAACAGCAGGCAAATCTTTATTCATCATCATTTCTGACACTTATTCCTTATGGAACAGAGCATTGACTCATTTCATAAACAGAATCTGTAGAGCTTTCAAACGTATTATTTAGGTACTTTTTGTAATGCTGCATCATTATAACTGCAAGCAGAATGGGTAGATAGGCTGCAAAATTACACTAAAATATAAAAGTTATGTAACTGAAAACTCCTGAAAGAGCAACAAACAAGACCTCCTAAAAAATAACAGAAAACTTACATAACTAGAACTCAATTACCTCCTTAGAAATTCACTGTCAATCTAAAAAAGTGAGAATTTAAACAAAGAAGTGTATACCCTCTTTCAAGGGAAGATGATTAAGGCTGCATGAAGGATGAAGTACAAAAAATGCATCTGAATGCCTGTTAAAAGAGGCTGTCAGAAAGTGTGGCATGGCTTGGATTATGTTCACTCAAGGACTGTCAAGGGCAAGAACTTGAATAGCATAAAAGCACTGAGAAAAAAAGCAGAAGTTCTTGGCCTTGGGAGCAAAATACCCATCTACAGGCAGAAAAGTTTTTTTAGGATTATGACCTACATACATCTTACAAACTGATTGTAGATCATCAACTTCCAGTGCCTCTTGGTGTGTGAAGACATTGTGCACTTTGGTTTTTGACAGTCCTCTTGCAGCTTGAGAAGCTTTCAAATCTAACAGGTTTTATTTGTCATTTAAACTTGAGAATGAATTAAAGGAGTTAGGAGGAGGAAAGAATTGTTTGCTAAAGACAATGTAAATGGAAAAAATAATATAAAAAGAGATAATGGATATCTCAATAAGGATGTAAGAGGAGAGAAAAAAAAACATCTGGGATTATGAGTATTCAGGGACTTCTATCCACATTAAATTGTCAGGCAATCAATCATGCTGGATAAAATTCATGATGCTAGCAATTCCTTTCTCTATGACTACCCAACAGCATAATTCATTAGTGCAGTGACAGTATCCTCCCCAGCTATTATCTGATTCACTCTATAGTGTAGCTGAAATGTAATATCTGATTTCAGCATCAACAAACCCTGAAAAAAAAAGCTATTCCACTCTCTGGAACACATAAGCAGGTTAAAGCTGTGCTTTCTTCTTCAGTTTCTACAGCTCTTGCAGCACATGTTTGCTGTGACCACTACTCTAATACTTGTACTATGGTTGCACTTAGAAATAACTAAGCAGATTGGGTTCTGTGATGTTAAAAATAAACAGAAGGCAAGAGACAGTCCTCAAAACACAGAGTTTACAAGCCAAGGAGTCGTGCTGGCAAAGGGAAGAAGAGAGGAAGCACAACAGTCATTCTAAAACGAGTACTCAACTTTAAAGAATAAGATGAGAATAACTCTTCTTAGTAATGAATCACAAAAAGAAAGATTACTTTAAGAAATCACTAAGAAAATAAATTGTTAATAGAGAAGGAATACAATCAGTTCAAAAACAATTGAACAGAAAGGGGAAAATGTCTGTCAGACTTTTTTTCTCATCAATCTTTTGTCTGGGTTTGCTCAACACAGACACTTCTGCAGGAAAAGCCTGGACTAGCACATGGCAAATACAAAAATCTAATTTCAGATTTGAAAAGATCAAAACGTTTGCTACTCTTTTTTTTTTTTTTTTTTTGTGTTGATAAATGATTTCTGAAGCAGGCATGAAATATTCCTGAAAGAGGCATGGTTAAGTGTGTTTCAGTATCATTTTTCTTCTACTGAAGTGATTTATTTATTAAAAGGCATGACAGCTACACTGATCAGTCATTTACCAGTGTCATGAACTGATCAAGCTGTTTTATCTGAGGTGCACTTCATCCTTTCAGCACCTCCAATAAACCCTAGTATGTTTTTACTGGACCTGTCTATAGAAATCATCCCATTTAATCCCCCTTTCCCTTGGGGAACCACCTCTGAGCATGAGGGCTACAGGAACAAGTCATCCTCCTTAAGATACAGTCATCTCTTCAAAAATCATGTGGCTCATCCTTTCCACAGATGATTCTGACTCAGAGCAGGGGAAGCATGAAATATATCCACTAAAATGCATTTTTTTTTCCTGAGGATAAAATGAAGAGTCAAGTGCCACAAAAACAGACTGATTTTTCTTTTTTTTTTTCAACTACTGTTGAAAAATGTTCTATGTTCAAGAAGGATTCTCACTGAACACCCTGGAAACTGAAGTAATCAGTTTTATGTATAAACTGAGCTGCTAGCATCACACTGGGTTTCAATAATCAAGCTGGCAGCTAAATATTACTTGATTAGATGAATCATCTGGTCCAGCTGAAGGGGAGCTTCCCTATGTTTTATTCCTGCAATTCCTACATACAGCCATTGGTGTCATTGATTCTGTATTCTGATGCCCAAAAAAATTCACAATAAAGACACAGTTTGTAAAAAGTCAGTTACAGAGGACAGGGGTTAATCTTGGTATCACAAGCTGATTTTCAGCAATGATTTGAAAGGCATATCATGTGCATATGATACACAAAAATAGCATGGGATGTTTTGAAAAGCTAGTTTGTGTTCCTTTTCCAAGATCCACAGATAATCAACACTTCTGGTTCCATAAGAAAGCATTTTTTCCTCTTGCCAAATAGTTTGATATGTGGCAAATTCAAATACATTATCTAAAACAAGATTTTCAAAGCAAGAAAATGTTTGGATTATAAAATACCACAATTCTATACACAGTCTGTTTTGTCTTTCCTTAGAAGAAGAAAAGTTCTTTCCAATGCAGCCAGGGAAACAGTCTTGTTTAAATGACTGAATAGAGCTATAACAATAGTGATGGATTTATTCCTAATGGGTTGAGTGGACTCTGTGGTTGTCCATTACTGAACACTTAAAATTGAGCAGTAGTCCAAGATTTTAAATGAACCTTCAAATTCCTTCAACAAAAGCACCTGAACACACTAGATGATTACTTTCCTGATTATATTACAATGGAGTAGATAGGACACAAGTGATTAAACACCCAAGTGCTTTAAAACACTGCAGTTAACATGTCATTCCCATAAAGGTTTGGCTGACTCCAGTATTTCAAAGCAGAGGACAGTCTTCTGCTTGTGAGGATCACAGGCTCTTTGATGTCCCCCAGCTATTCTTGCAGGGCATCTCAGAAGCAGTTCCATTTTAATCCATTCTGATTAATGCCACAAAATGAGTTTTCCTGACACTGGTAATTTTGCTCTGCTGGGGAGTGATTGAAGAGGATGGATGGGCTTTCATCCCAACACTGCAAAAAAGCTGGCAGCCTGCTGCAGGAAGAGTTAACTGTCTTCTTCAGCAAATTAGATGGAACTGTAACTTGTTTTCTTTTAATTAACTCCTCACTAGATTGCTCCAGGTCCTCCTGGCACCCCTCAGCTCTGAGACAATCAGTGCTCCCAGCTAGGGCAGGATTTTGGAGCACTCAAGTTTCCATGCTCTGCGTGAGCCAGGTCATGCTTTTCTCACGCTGTCTGAGAATGATTTTGGGGAGACTGATTGTGGGCACAGGGCAAGCCAAACATAGCTGAAGCCATTTAGACAGCCTGAGCATGCTGGTGAGTCAGGATGACCAGCAAAGATAACGTATCAGCAACCTGCACCAACTCCACTGTTGCATAATTAATTCCTTCCTCTGGTTTAATTTGCCACTGATTACTCTCTTGGTGTTCTGAATTTAGCATTGCTTCTCTAGGAGCCCTGTTTCTATTTAATTTATATCTCTGTGTGGGCTTGGTTGGGCTTTTCCACACACCATACACTTAGTCTGTGGGGCAAACTGCAAGGCTTATAGATGAGCCCTTAATGCACAAGGCTGCCACCTTAGTTAGTATTTTCTTACATGGCCATAGAGGAACTCTGCAGTGATGCCAGGAGCTGGATCTGAGAGGAGACCATAGGCAGGAATCCAGCACAGGCTGCTCCTGGGTAGGTCTTGCACTCACAGGGTCACTGAACACATCCAGAGCCTCCTGCACACATTCTAGAGAGGAGGTTAATGCAGGCAGAACAAATCCTTCCTGGAGGAGGCATACACCAGCCCACATCAACCAAAAATAAGAATGTAGATCTTGTTCAGAAGAGAAAACACACTGTTCATTAAACATAAGGAGAAGGTGTTCAGCTGGTGTGATTAATTCTTCCCACAAAACAGGTATAAAGCAGGTGTCTGAATCTGCTTCTGGAGGTGCATTTCACTTCATATTGTCTAGCAGCAGAACCTAGAAGATTATCTTATGTGTCTTGTCTGTTTCAGAGTGAGAATCTCCCACTGAGCATAATACAAAGCCCAGTGAAGTCAATTTCCCCTGGGGTTTAGAACATCAAATCAAAAGCATCAGAACAGCTAAAATCCTTAAAGGTGGACTTCCAGAGAGTCAATGTGCAATTATCACTGGTTTTAGAAGAAATCACTGTTGCTAGCTGGTCCAAAGTACCAGTCTGCAGTAATATGTTACCCATCAGGTAATAAAGGTGAAAAAGACTGGTTTGTTCTAGTTAGTACCTTTCTCACAACATACACTAAAATCATTCCTGCAATTTAGGCTAAATATCCTAAGAAGAAAACAAGATGATGTGAAGACTACAAGCTTGATATCACTGGCAATATAGAGAGTATATGATTTTTAAATGTTGTGATATTTATTCTATTCAAGTTGCTCACATAAAATAGCAATTAATGTCATAATTTTGCTTTCTTTGAAATCAATGTTAATCTCTATTATCTTAAACGTGACTTGAGACAGTAATTAGGATTAGAAAGGAGTATCAGTCTCTTCTAAAGGCAAGGAGCTTGATGCTCAGACACATTTTCTAGCCCTCCACAAGTGTTAATTTAACACTGTCCTGGAACCCCAGTGACTTTGCCTCACTGCAGATTGAGACACACTGTCATTCAGATGGGCCTGTCAGTCAAATCTGCAGCACATAAAATTGCCTGTTT
>VYZU01081024.1:0-12548 GCA_013401355.1 Ceyx cyanopectus | reverse complement strand
ATTCTACAGCATGATGACCACAACCAAATCCGAATCCACAATAAAACAGTGCTAGTGTCATAGCACATTCAAGTACAAAACACATATTCTGTGTGTAATCCTTACCCAGCTCTCCCAGTTTGGGATGTGCTGATACAATTCTAGGACCTTTCAACCTACCAGTAGGTGGCTTTGACTGGTAAACTGGATTAGGTTCCTTTTTACATCAGTTCCTCGGTTGTCTGACACCCCAGGGACAGCTACCTCAAAGCTACCAATAGTAGAGAAGTAGAGGCTGGTGATTCCCTCAAGCCCCTCCTGCTGGGATTGGTACAAGGAGTCCATCTCCAGCTTCTCATGCAGTGCTTCAGCCAGGAGATTGGTGTGTAAAGGATGTTTTACTCCTGTTGTCTTTCTGCCCTGAGCTCCAGCACGGGGTGTCAGCTCTGCTGGTGCCATTCCTGCAAACAGCAGGCTGGGGTTAGGAATGCTCTCATTTGGAGTCACTCAGCTGGTAACAGCAGATGGGTATCTGGGCAGGTTTGTGCCTCCTAACAAATGTTCATGGGCCTGTTGCATCTAAAGAGGCTCAGGTGGGGTAGCTCTCAACAGTTTTCCAAGCTTGGTATTTTTAACAACAGAATGCTATCTTTGATCTCATGTTTGATGTTGCATCAACGAAGTAAATCTGAGTTCTATCAGTGATTTAGGAGCTGAATCAAAGCCATAGGAAGAATTTCATCCTGCTATTAGCAATGTTGATGCACAGATCCACTAGATACTACTTTTTCAGGAATAAGAGTGCCTTAAATTCTTGCCCTTATCTCTGAATTACAGTCCTCTCTTATTTAGCAGGGGGAAAATCTGAAGTGGTTTTGTGGGAGGTCCTTTCCAAGCATGATGATTCTGTGATGAGAAGGCATGAGGATGGCTAAGGAGGGGACACCACATTGAAACATGAGAGCAGTTTGGATTTTTGCCTATATATAGGAAGTAGAAACATACAGGAAGAAAACAAGATGGAGAATTGTGTGGAGGGCAGGAAAACTTCTTGCTTTTAGGAAAGCAAACCTTGGGAAATAACCAAGTGCAGATCATAGCAGTTGTTCCCAGGGTGCTGTTTGGTATGCAGTGAATCCAGCCAGCAAGGCCCTAAGCAGCAATCTCTGGAATCTATTACATTTGTTCCACAAAGTCTCTCTAAACCTCTTTAATCTCCATCATCACTGCTTCTGACATCCACATCTTATGCACTGAGTAGACAACTGAAGAAGGAGATTTATAAGGCAGATCTCTCCATTGATTCTTAGAAGACTAGTTTTTACACTTTAGGAAGGGCAGTGTTTCATTTCACTTTATTTTACTTTCTTCTGTTTTCTCCCATACTGGATGACACTCCACCAACCCAGCAATACTTTTTGGTGTTACTAACTAACCAAGAATTGAGTGATGATTATCAATGCCACCTTCTTGGGGACTAACTTGTGAAGCAACATAGTTCCCCCTTTCCACTTGGAACATGGAAGTGCTGTGAGGAGAAAAATGGTGAGGGGCTGTCACTTTTGTGTTTATTCAAAGGCTTTTTTTGAACTAGGCATTTAATAGCAGATTGGTCTTTTTTCAAAGTTCTGAGGGCATGGAGGACACAAAAGCTGTGGCAGAAATCCTGAACACAGCAGAAGGAGCAGCTTATACACATACTTCTTCAGCTCAAGAAAGTAGAACAGTGGTTTAGGACTTGAAAGGCTATGGATGAAACTCACTACAAGAAAAAGACCAGTGTGTGACTCATTTCCCTTTGCTCATCATTGAAGACACTGCCCAAAATAAAAGTCTACCCAACTCTGATGATAATAAATTAGCAATGATCTAGCAAAACAATTTTTATGCATGAAGTAAATTCTGCCAGCTAATAATCTTAAATAACAAAGAGAAGATAATAATCTTATTATAGTTTTTGACAACAGAAGGCTTTTAATCCCAAATAAGGTTTCAACATTATGTAATTCTTCATTTCTTACCAAAGGACCGATCTCATATACAGTTTTCGTAACAGAAACAGATCTAGAAGGACAATACAATAGAAAAAAAAAATTGTTNACTCCTTGCTTGTTGCTGCACGTGCACAGCTCCGGACAATCCCCACAATCACCGCTCTGTGATTTCCAGTAACATGACCTGGCATGTCATGTGATTTGGTAACAATTAAGCATTTCTTAATCATATGGGTAAATAATTTGATCAGGAGTTTCGGCTCCCATCCAGGTCTGGGATGTCTGTACACTTATGAGGATTGATGTAGGAGATATAGATGTATCTAAATCTCCTTTTATATATATTTTTTTTTCCTCTGTACCCATTGTAGAAACACTCCTTTGTGGGAAAGGACTCTTATTAGAGATGTTACATAATCCCAAAATGATAAATACTCCCAAATTCTTCAGCTTGTATAGTGGGTTGCATATAGAATTTCTAATAAAACAGTGCTAGTGTCATAGCACATTCAAGTACAAAACACATATTCTGTGTGTAATCCTTACCCAGCTCTCCCAGTTTGGGATGTGCTGATACAATTCTAGGACCTTTCAACCTACCAGTAGGTGGCTTTGACTGGTAAACTGGATTAGGTTCCTTTTTACATCAGTTCCTCGGTTGTCTGACACCCCAGGGACAGCTACCTCAAAGCTACCAATAGTAGAGAAGTAGAGGCTGGTGATTCCCTCAAGCCCCTCCTGCTGGGATTGGTACAAGGAGTCCATCTCCAGCTTCTCATGCAGTGCTTCAGCCAGGAGATTGGTGTGTAAAGGATGTTTTACTCCTGTTGTCTTTCTGCCCTGAGCTCCAGCACGGGGTGTCAGCTCTGCTGGTGCCATTCCTGCAAACAGCAGGCTGGGGTTAGGAATGCTCTCATTTGGAGTCACTCAGCTGGTAACAGCAGATGGGTATCTGGGCAGGTTTGTGCCTCCTAACAAATGTTCATGGGCCTGTTGCATCTAAAGAGGCTCAGGTGGGGTAGCTCTCAACAGTTTTCCAAGCTTGGTATTTTTAACAACAGAATGCTATCTTTGATCTCATGTTTGATGTTGCATCAACGAAGTAAATCTGAGTTCTATCAGTGATTTAGGAGCTGAATCAAAGCCATAGGAAGAATTTCATCCTGCTATTAGCAATGTTGATGCACAGATCCACTAGATACTACTTTTTCAGGAATAAGAGTGCCTTAAATTCTTGCCCTTATCTCTGAATTACAGTCCTCTCTTATTTAGCAGGGGGAAAATCTGAAGTGGTTTTGTGGGAGGTCCTTTCCAAGCATGATGATTCTGTGATGAGAAGGCATGAGGATGGCTAAGGAGGGGACACCACATTGAAACATGAGAGCAGTTTGGATTTTTGCCTATATATAGGAAGTAGAAACATACAGGAAGAAAACAAGATGGAGAATTGTGTGGAGGGCAGGAAAACTTCTTGCTTTTAGGAAAGCAAACCTTGGGAAATAACCAAGTGCAGATCATAGCAGTTGTTCCCAGGGTGCTGTTTGGTATGCAGTGAATCCAGCCAGCAAGGCCCTAAGCAGCAATCTCTGGAATCTATTACATTTGTTCCACAAAGTCTCTCTAAACCTCTTTAATCTCCATCATCACTGCTTCTGACATCCACATCTTATGCACTGAGTAGACAACTGAAGAAGGAGATTTATAAGGCAGATCTCTCCATTGATTCTTAGAAGACTAGTTTTTACACTTTAGGAAGGGCAGTGTTTCATTTCACTTTATTTTACTTTCTTCTGTTTTCTCCCATACTGGATGACACTCCACCAACCCAGCAATACTTTTTGGTGTTACTAACTAACCAAGAATTGAGTGATGATTATCAATGCCACCTTCTTGGGGACTAACTTGTGAAGCAACATAGTTCCCCCTTTCCACTTGGAACATGGAAGTGCTGTGAGGAGAAAAATGGTGAGGGGCTGTCACTTTTGTGTTTATTCAAAGGCTTTTTTTGAACTAGGCATTTAATAGCAGATTGGTCTTTTTTCAAAGTTCTGAGGGCATGGAGGACACAAAAGCTGTGGCAGAAATCCTGAACACAGCAGAAGGAGCAGCTTGTTTCACACACTAGTGCTGGCATTAGTAAATAGGTATTGGCAGGGTGACTGAGTGAGGAACTCTGGACTGGGAAGTAAATCAGCAGCGTTCTTTTTTTTCAGTGTTTTATTTTCTTTTTCTTAAAAGGCCAGTGCTAAGGAAAGGGAGACAGAAACCATGGCAAATTTGCTGTGGAGTTTTTAAAAGCATTTGGTATTGATTTGATGTATTGAACTTAGTAAAACCCCTACCTGAAGTCAGGGGGAAGAGCTAATCCCATGTTTTGTTCTTTAAAAAGTCCTACCACGAGAGAATAGACTTTTGCCAAGCAAGCAAGACTCTGAGGCAGTCAGAGCTCCAGAAGCAGTGGCAATTTGTCCCCCTATTAAAGTTGGAGCTGAATTTGCAAGAAAGATCCTGATCTCATCAGACTACAAATCAGCTCGTGCAGCAGCTGTCCCTCCCATTACACTGCCATTACTGGGGGGATCTCTGTGGTGGTCCTGCTGTGCCACATGTGCTTTCTCTGGAGCAGGGGGGTTGTGGTAGCAATGCTGCTAAAGAGCTCTGTGGCTTTGCCTTCAAGACTTCTCACAATTCCAAGGTCAAAGGTACAGAAAAGTTATAGNATATCTCCTACATCTTTCTTCTGAGGTCTAACTCCTTGCTTGTTGCTGCACGTGCACAGCTCCGGACAATCCCCACAATCACCGCTCTGTGATTTCCAGTAACATGACCTGGCATGTCATGTGATTTGGTAACAATTAAGCATTTCTTAATCATATGGGTAAATAATTTGATCAGGAGTTTCGGCTCCCATCCAGGTCTGGGATGTCTGTACACTTATGAGGATTGATGTAGGAGATATAGATGTATCTAAATCTCCTTTTATATATATTTTTTTTTCCTCTGTACCCATTGTAGAAACACTCCTTTGTGGGAAAGGACTCTTATTAGAGATGTTACATAATCCCAAAATGATAAATACTCCCAAATTCTTCAGCTTGTATAGTGGGTTGCATATAGAATTTCTAATAAAACAGTGCTAGTGTCATAGCACATTCAAGTACAAAACACATATTCTGTGTGTAATCCTTACCCAGCTCTCCCAGTTTGGGATGTGCTGATACAATTCTAGGACCTTTCAACCTACCAGTAGGTGGCTTTGACTGGTAAACTGGATTAGGTTCCTTTTTACATCAGTTCCTCGGTTGTCTGACACCCCAGGGACAGCTACCTCAAAGCTACCAATAGTAGAGAAGTAGAGGCTGGTGATTCCCTCAAGCCCCTCCTGCTGGGATTGGTACAAGGAGTCCATCTCCAGCTTCTCATGCAGTGCTTCAGCCAGGAGATTGGTGTGTAAAGGATGTTTTACTCCTGTTGTCTTTCTGCCCTGAGCTCCAGCACGGGGTGTCAGCTCTGCTGGTGCCATTCCTGCAAACAGCAGGCTGGGGTTAGGAATGCTCTCATTTGGAGTCACTCAGCTGGTAACAGCAGATGGGTATCTGGGCAGGTTTGTGCCTCCTAACAAATGTTCATGGGCCTGTTGCATCTAAAGAGGCTCAGGTGGGGTAGCTCTCAACAGTTTTCCAAGCTTGGTATTTTTAACAACAGAATGCTATCTTTGATCTCATGTTTGATGTTGCATCAACGAAGTAAATCTGAGTTCTATCAGTGATTTAGGAGCTGAATCAAAGCCATAGGAAGAATTTCATCCTGCTATTAGCAATGTTGATGCACAGATCCACTAGATACTACTTTTTCAGGAATAAGAGTGCCTTAAATTCTTGCCCTTATCTCTGAATTACAGTCCTCTCTTATTTAGCAGGGGGAAAATCTGAAGTGGTTTTGTGGGAGGTCCTTTCCAAGCATGATGATTCTGTGATGAGAAGGCATGAGGATGGCTAAGGAGGGGACACCACATTGAAACATGAGAGCAGTTTGGATTTTTGCCTATATATAGGAAGTAGAAACATACAGGAAGAAAACAAGATGGAGAATTGTGTGGAGGGCAGGAAAACTTCTTGCTTTTAGGAAAGCAAACCTTGGGAAATAACCAAGTGCAGATCATAGCAGTTGTTCCCAGGGTGCTGTTTGGTATGCAGTGAATCCAGCCAGCAAGGCCCTAAGCAGCAATCTCTGGAATCTATTACATTTGTTCCACAAAGTCTCTCTAAACCTCTTTAATCTCCATCATCACTGCTTCTGACATCCACATCTTATGCACTGAGTAGACAACTGAAGAAGGAGATTTATAAGGCAGATCTCTCCATTGATTCTTAGAAGACTAGTTTTTACACTTTAGGAAGGGCAGTGTTTCATTTCACTTTATTTTACTTTCTTCTGTTTTCTCCCATACTGGATGACACTCCACCAACCCAGCAATACTTTTTGGTGTTACTAACTAACCAAGAATTGAGTGATGATTATCAATGCCACCTTCTTGGGGACTAACTTGTGAAGCAACATAGTTCCCCCTTTCCACTTGGAACATGGAAGTGCTGTGAGGAGAAAAATGGTGAGGGGCTGTCACTTTTGTGTTTATTCAAAGGCTTTTTTTGAACTAGGCATTTAATAGCAGATTGGTCTTTTTTCAAAGTTCTGAGGGCATGGAGGACACAAAAGCTGTGGCAGAAATCCTGAACACAGCAGAAGGAGCAGCTTGTTTCACACACTAGTGCTGGCATTAGTAAATAGGTATTGGCAGGGTGACTGAGTGAGGAACTCTGGACTGGGAAGTAAATCAGCAGCGTTCTTTTTTTTCAGTGTTTTATTTTCTTTTTCTTAAAAGGCCAGTGCTAAGGAAAGGGAGACAGAAACCATGGCAAATTTGCTGTGGAGTTTTTAAAAGCATTTGGTATTGATTTGATGTATTGAACTTAGTAAAACCCCTACCTGAAGTCAGGGGGAAGAGCTAATCCCATGTTTTGTTCTTTAAAAAGTCCTACCACGAGAGAATAGACTTTTGCCAAGCAAGCAAGACTCTGAGGCAGTCAGAGCTCCAGAAGCAGTGGCAATTTGTCCCCCTATTAAAGTTGGAGCTGAATTTGCAAGAAAGATCCTGATCTCATCAGACTACAAATCAGCTCGTGCAGCAGCTGTCCCTCCCATTACACTGCCATTACTGGGGGGATCTCTGTGGTGGTCCTGCTGTGCCACATGTGCTTTCTCTGGAGCAGGGGGGTTGTGGTAGCAATGCTGCTAAAGAGCTCTGTGGCTTTGCCTTCAAGACTTCTCACAATTCCAAGGTCAAAGGTACAGAAAAGTTATAGTCCCTAACAAAATTAATGCAAAGCATAAGGGGCCTTGGAAGACATTTTCCAGAAAGAAACAAAATTGTGCTGAGCTCTCACTGTTAAGTAAGCAGTATTTCATCAGTCTGATAATGGTTATAAATGATAAAGCTGCTCTAAGACTGCACTTTATTTCAATGCTAAGTGATATTTGGACTTCCTCAGCTGGTCTTGCATGCTAACCTGGAGAGTAAGGAGTTCAGTATGTAGGTGCTGTTAAATTCTTAGTAATTTCCAGTTGGATTTTCTTACTACACTTCTGACTTATGCATGCTTCATAATTCAAAAATAGAAATGTGTCTCTCTAAAGATCTGGGAGAGATCAAATAAGTATCTCAATCACAGGCTTTGTGGGCCTGTAATTAAATAATTTCTGAAATACATCTTAATTTGCAAAAACTTGCCTGATTGGAATTCCTTCTCAACACAGAGCTATTAGAATTTTGGAGGTTTCTGATGGCAACAAATGAAATACCATCTGCTAAAAGAATTGTGGCAATACTGTCATCTTCACTGCATCCCTTCTGGTTATTGTGGGCAAAATAAAGTGAATATTCAGAGGAAACACCAAGACAAGAACTAGTGTCATCCTAACTCAGTTGCTTATATTCTGTCTACAGTGGTAGGCTCCATGCAGGCCTAGGAATGCACTAGGTACCAGATTTGGTGTTGCCAGGTTGAATTGAATTCATAGCAGAGAAGCTGTATGACCTCATCAAGGCAATCAGGTTGTTGCATCCCTCCTTTTCACATCTATTCCTTTTTATTTTTATCATATGAAAGAAATGGAAAGAGGGATGAGAAAGACAGCAGGGGATGAATGACAGCTGAGAATCTGTGAAAAAGGAAGGATGGAAAGTGGGTTACTGTCACAGCAAAGATGATGCTATCAGGAAAGAAGCCAGAGAGCTCTCTAGGTGCTGCATGGTGTTAAAGATTTTGAAGGAGATGAAGCAATGGTGCCTTCTTTGCTGGTGATTTCTGGGGTAGTACCCATTGGCTGGCCCTGGAGATCTGTTCCAGTTCTGAGATGCTAGAACCAAAGACTGGAAGTGAAGATGAAATTAGAAGCAGCTCTGAATACGCACAAGAATACAAACACAGAGATCAATCGTTAGCTCTTTGAGGACAGGTAATTGTTCTATCACACATGTTCCTTTTAATTCAACATTTAAAAAGTCCTTCTTTCAGTTTCCCTAAGAAGAGAATCAGAACGGCTAGTAATTCAAGGAATGACAGCAAATAAAGGTAGATACATAAAATAGTATTTCATTTTTCAAAGTCCACTAAAATGAATGGTTTTAAGGTGAAAATCAACACTGTACCCCACAAAGTTTTCTGCATGCATAAGGAGTGAAGTGCTGTCTTTGAACATGACACATAAAGAGCAATTTAATAACACTCCAGGATGAAGTTGGCAAAGTCAACCCCTCAAAGGTTCATGTACAGAATCAGAGTTTGGAACTTCTGAACTTAATTTGGAACTTCTTTATCTAGAATTTACCAATCCTTATTTATAAATCCCTATATCAATAATATCTCCCTATATATGTATTTTCTCTTTATGGTTCTCTTAGCTACAAGTGACTGAGCAGCAATTCAATAATTCCTTTAGTGTTCAGTGTCAAGTACACAGTTCTATCTACTAGACAACATCCTAATATCACACTTGATTACAGATTTATTACTATTCTCTTGGGTTTTCATGGAGTTCATTATCGTACCATCTGAGTGTTTCACAAATGTTAACAGGTTTATCTTCACAACTCATTCTGAGGGGTGGTATTATTATAGACTCCTCTGAGAATTTCCTTGACAATCTTTAATTATTTTCCACTGAATATTTGCAACTGGCAGCTTCAGACACTTCAGTCAAAATTGGGCAGATATTTCTTGGACATCAGTAAGCATTTCTCTAATGCCTGAATGTCACCTTTGCCAGGAATCCAGCAGTAATTAGTAATCCAGTGCACTTATTAGAGGTATGAATGCTAGAAAGCCCATCAACTAAGCACTTAGAAGTTTACTTGTTAAACTTCTGCATTTTTCAGGTGTTGTTCTTGGAAAAATACAAGCTATATTTTTTTCTTGTTCTTTAAAGTTTTTAAACCATTTTTTCCATGGACTGTAGCCCAAGCTGTTGAAAGCTTGCAAAATATGAAGCAATTGATAATGAGATTTAAGAAAAGCATGCCAGAGAAAACCAGCCATAAATGATACTGCTTATAAAACATCATGCAGCTCAGGAGCTTCAATTTGTTATAATCCAACTGTTAAATCATGATGTATTCATATGATGCAAAGTATGTCAAAACTGTATTAGGACACTGTATATTCATTCTAATCAATATTTTTTTTAAACCAACTGCCCAGTGTTAAGGCAGAGATTGTAATTAGTTGAAGAGTTTCTCCAGAATGTTGGCAGAAGCCCATCGTGTTTCCACCAGCCTCCCCTTACTCTCGTCAGCCACACTGACATCTGCTCTCCCAAGGCTACTTCCTTCCTCCCCAGACTGCAAGTAGGTCACCTCCTCACAGGAGTAGGGGAAGTCAAAAGGAGGAAAGACACAGAAAGGCAAGAAAAGTAGCAGAGAAACTGGAAAAGGTCTGTTCAGATTGATAGAACTGACATCATCTGTCGATGGGGAATCCAAATAGAAGCGTCTTGAAGAATCAGGTTCTAACCCAGGCATGAAAGAAGGTGCATGTTGCACACAGAGAGCAAAAGGTTTGCAAGAACAAAGTAGGAAATTATGCATGAAGGACTAAGTTGCTGCCATGCTGATGACTCTTTTCCTTTCTCATGTATTCAGTGGAGAACTTATTTGAAAAGATATAAATTACTGTGTACTGTATGGAAGAACAGTAAGGGGCAAGTGTAGAGGTTTTGAAAGCATTTAGTGACAGTGGGTTTTGGCATATATTCCACATATGTTTTTAGGTGCCTTTACACTTAGTTACTGATGCAAAACGTATTTCCCCTTTGATGTCACCTTGGAGGTGCTGAAATGGCTGTGAAAATCCCCAGGCTCCAGTTAGCAGAGTTAATGCATGTAAAAGGTAACATATCGTGACATTACACCATGTCAGTCAGCTCTCCCCAGCTTCCTGTATTTGGGAAGATCTCTCCATATCCTTATCTTCTCAGCAGTGTTCTAGTGCAGGAACAGCCCAGATACTTTCACATCTGCTGGGGAAATTCCTCTGGTCTTCATTGAATCCTGACTGTTTTCTCATTGCAATGCTTCGTGGGATATTGTGTTTATAATCAAATAAACCTGAATACCTGTTATATCTTATTTTCAATACTAGCACTTATAATGTTACATTAATGAAAAAATCTTCAGTCACAACTTGTTCTACAAATTCCTGTGAATTAAATGTGTTTATGCAACAGGAAGATTCAAATGATCCTTGTGCAAAAGGTTCACCTGCTTAAAGGAGAGAGGAGGTGATTTAGAGGTGTTGGTGTTCCCAGCCATCATTGTCCCAAAGAGTGTAATTAATTTCAGTTGAATAAAGGCCTGTGTGATAAACTGAACATGGCAGAGATCATCTGTGAATGTTTCACAGTCTGCAGAGGTTTATGATAAATTTAATAATTATATAGTTACTGAAAGGGAAGGAAGTGTGGTTAAGAGAAAAATTCATCTTTCTGAAGTCCATGCACATCTGAACACGTGCTCATCATCTGAAGGGTAACTCAGCAGAGTGCAGGCAGGTGCACTCTGGAAAAGGTATTGTGGACAGCTGTTGCTACATCCTAAAAATGAGTATAAAATAGCTAGAAGTGAAGAAAATAGTCCTGAAAAAACTATGGTATGTTGAAGTGCAGGTCATTGTGCACTTCCAGCATTCTAGTCTAGTTCTGTAAAGCTGTGGCTGTTTTTACATACACTGCAGTTCCAAACCCCATGCTAATTAGCCCTCTCAGAGCTCCAGGTTGCTGTTACTGTAACAGAATAGCAATGCTATGGATAGGGACCAGAAATCATATTTATTTGTGGGGACTGAGAAGAAAATCCATACTCGTAAAGTCTCCTGGAGTACNTTATTAGAGGTATGAATGCTAGAAAGCCCATCAACTAAGCACTTAGAAGTTTACTTGTTAAACTTCTGCATTTTTCAGGTGTTGTTCTTGGAAAAATACAAGCTATATTTTTTTCTTGTTCTTTAAAGTTTTTAAACCATTTTTTCCATGGACTGTAGCCCAAGCTGTTGAAAGCTTGCAAAATATGAAGCAATTGATAATGAGATTTAAGAAAAGCATGCCAGAGAAAACCAGCCATAAATGATACTGCTTATAAAACATCATGCAGCTCAGGAGCTTCAATTTGTTATAATCCAACTGTTAAATCATGATGTATTCATATGATGCAAAGTATGTCAAAACTGTATTAGGACACTGTATATTCATTCTAATCAATATTTTTTTTAAACCAACTGCCCAGTGTTAAGGCAGAGATTGTAATTAGTTGAAGAGTTTCTCCAGAATGTTGGCAGAAGCCCATCGTGTTTCCACCAGCCTCCCCTTACTCTCGTCAGCCACACTGACATCTGCTCTCCCAAGGCTACTTCCTTCCTCCCCAGACTGCAAGTAGGTCACCTCCTCACAGGAGTAGGGGAAGTCAAAAGGAGGAAAGACACAGAAAGGCAAGAAAAGTAGCAGAGAAACTGGAAAAGGTCTGTTCAGATTGATAGAACTGACATCATCTGTCGATGGGGAATCCAAATAGAAGCGTCTTGAAGAATCAGGTTCTAACCCAGGCATGAAAGAAGGTGCATGTTGCACACAGAGAGCAAAAGGTTTGCAAGAACAAAGTAGGAAATTATGCATGAAGGACTAAGTTGCTGCCATGCTGATGACTCTTTTCCTTTCTCATGTATTCAGTGGAGAACTTATTTGAAAAGATATAAATTACTGTGTACTGTATGGAAGAACAGTAAGGGGCAAGTGTAGAGGTTTTGAAAGCATTTAGTGACAGTGGGTTTTGGCATATATTCCACATATGTTTTTAGGTGCCTTTACACTTAGTTACTGATGCAAAACGTATTTCCCCTTTGATGTCACCTTGGAGGTGCTGAAATGGCTGTGAAAATCCCCAGGCTCCAGTTAGCAGAGTTAATGCATGTAAAAGGTAACATATCGTGACATTACACCATGTCAGTCAGCTCTCCCCAGCTTCCTGTA
>VYZU01081023.1:27219-45857 GCA_013401355.1 Ceyx cyanopectus | reverse complement strand
GATCCCATGAAAACCATGGAAGATAAGCATAACATTCAAACAAATTAAAGATACGGTCTGAAATTAATAGGATGCATTTCAATGCAGGAAATTACAAGATAGTGCTTATACCTGGAAATAAACTGTGGAAACAGGACAAAAAATTCCTTGCTACTAAATTCTGTAGAAAACATACATGGAAAGAAAAGCAGGTAAAAGAAAATGAGATATATTTACCAGGAAAACACACCCTTCTTACCAAGATGCATATTGCTGTCTGTAAGGGATCTAAAAAAAATCACAGTGATTTTTTCAAGCACTAGAAATATCCCAGTCACCAGCTCAGACACTAACTGCAGAAATACATTGATAGTTGAAAATCTAAATAAACACAGTAAGAATGACAAGAGTTTTGGAAAAAAGACCTTCTAAATAAAAAGCCAGAAGTCAACACAGTTTAGTTTTATGGAAAACAGCATAGAAAAATCTCAAAACAATGCTTCTTTACCAAATTGTAGGAATATTTCTTAGACTGCATTTATTATGCAAGTCAGACACATTGAAAGAGTCTACTACAATCTGTAGTAAAATATCCAACTTCATATGTATCAAAAACTAACATGATATAGCTACTATAGTCCCAGAAACTGAACAGTAATTGTTAATGAAAACATGGGTTGATATTGATCATGCCCCAAAACAAAAATAAAACATTTCCCTGTTTTTTCTCAGTCTGGTTTACAAATAGAAGCAGCCCTGCAGCTCTTGTGGACATTTCTAGACAGTAACAAGCAGTTATCTATCTTCATCTGTCATTTCTAATTAATTACATAATGCAATGCACTTGAGAAGTTCAATGGCAAGTAATTAACACAAAGCAAAAGCTTTGTAGTTTGTCAGCAGAGGGGGGAAAAAAATAATTGAAAAAAAATCAAATAAAATTGAACAAGGATGAGATCACCTCATGTGCAGATGATATCATATCATCCACCTTCCCCAGTCACCACTTAGTACTCAAAATATGGGCATAACCTCAGTTTTGCTGGGAGATGTGGAGCCCCCAGGCTCATTCTTCCCAGCAATTGGCACGAGGGAAGGCAGAGCACTGAGATTTTACTACCTTGCTCTGCCCAGTGTGAAAGCAGCAAAGGAGATTTGAGCAGAGAAAACAAAACAAAAATTCAGCCCAACCTGTGAGATTTAGGTATGTATAGAGAATGCCAAGAGGATTGTCAGCTAATAGGATTAGAATGACTCAGAATGGTAGAGCTTATTAAAGCTTTATATTCCACCCACATAAAGGGACAAAACAGCTCGTTCACCAAGAGTCCAGAACACTTGTATCATTAGAGATAAAACTTTTTTTTTTTCTTTGCATCTTCTGGAAAATTCTTGGGACTTAGGTCAAGATGCTGAAAAGACAGATGAGTTTTCAGGAGTGTCAGTTTGGTTTCCCTTATTTTTTTCTTTTTTTTTTTCCTCTGGGTGTTTGGGTTTGTTTTGTTTGGGGTTTTTTTTCCACTTCTTGAGAGGAGTTAGCTAGCTAAACTGATTCTATATTCTCAAAGCTTTAAGATGGTGGATGAGAAGAGTCCATCCCAGTTTCCATTTGAGTCTGGCAAAGTCTCAGCAGCTGCCCTTAGGATAAGAGCTGTTAGGAACAGACACCAAAGAAGAGAGCCATGCTAAGGTCAGAAATTACATTAGGTGGCTTCACAAGGTCTACAAAATACAACCAGAAAAGTTCACTTTTCCAGACTTAGTCCAGTTCTTTGTATTTAAATATTTCCAGCCAGAGAGTTTAGTCTTGAAATCTTGATTACAAGAGCAATCCATCATAAACCCTCAAGGTTTTTTTCAACCATTGTTCAACATGTGGTGTTCAAATGACTGGGTTTGGAGCAGATGGAAAACTGGAACCTTCCTCACTGCAGGAATAATCACATTTTAAAGCACTTGTTGTTTCAAAACTTTGAATAAAAAATGGGAAAGGCTGGGCATTACAGATTCTAGTAAAAAAAAAAATTACAGATTAAATTGATTTTTGGTCCATTGCTGCAATTTGTAGAGGCTTAAGGTCCTCAGTGTTTTGTAAGAGATTTTTCCATACAAAATACAACTGTAGACGGAGCCCACCAGGACCACAAGTGCATCACCTGATATATAGTTAAGGAAAGGGAACAGAAGAGGACTAGGAAGGAGAAGAATAAAGCACTCCTGGGAAACAGCTTCTGAAAGGCAATGATCCCCAAGAGATTATTTATGAGTCTTCAATTGCTTTGCAACAAAAATCAATTCATCATTCTAAACTGAAATATTTCAATGTCAGTCATACTGACCTGAAATAGTTTTAGCATTCAGTTTATAACTGGGAAATTCTGGATAGAAAAGTGAAAACTTCCAGTGAAAATAAGATTTTTCATGATCCATCACTGGGGGAAAAAAATACCCCAAACTCAAGGAATATCCCTTGTCAAGTCTTCACCTTCTAACTTAAGAACTGACTAGAATGAACCATCCATTATTGGTTCTTGTCAAACTTTACTCCTGTCGTAACAGGATAAAAAATAGCTGCATGTATTCACTCGAAGGCTTCTCTGTTTTTCAGTTATTATGTGGAATAGGAAGAGAAATGACAACTCACTTCAGGACAGATTTTTTATGCACTTCATCTCTCACTTGTGAAAAAAAAAAAAAGTAGTTGAGATCCAAGCAGCTGCTTATGCCCTACCTATTAGCTTGCTTATTTGGCATTACAAAATGTTTCTTTTATTTCAGGTTGCTTTGTTATTGGGTTTTTGTTGTTTTGTTGTCAGTAGTGTTTAGGTTTATTTAGGAAGGAATAGTTCATAAAGCACAGAAAAGATTCCAAGTGTATTATTCTTAGAATATTCAGTTCTTGGGTCTATAATCTTTTCCTTGCTCAGGGCTATAGAGACCTTTCAAGTATATTTTGTGGTCTTATAAACATACACTTTGGTGTTATTTATAATAAAGAGAAAAAAATCTCATGGCTGCAGGCTATAAGAAATGAACTCTTAGATTTTTCTGGGTTCCTCTTACATGTTGATTCATAGCTGAAATCTCCTAAGAATCGTACTGTGCTAACTGTGCTAACTGCTTTTGTGCACTAAAGCTTTATTTTTAATGGGGATTTTATTGCACTATTAAAATGTACACTTGTATATCAAATACATAAGCTGAAAAACAAGTAATATTTCAGTTTTCTAACAGACTTTGGTTTCAGCTTAAGTGCTTAAGATATTAGGATGAAGACTCTAGTGATAATCAGGAGTGCTACTGAAAAAAATTAACCACCTTTCAAAGAAAAATAAAATTGTAAATTCATATAATCATTTGGTTGGAAGAGACTTTTGAGACTGAGTCCAACTGTTAACCCAGCACTGCCAAATCACTACTAAATCTTATCCCTCAGCAAATCTCTAAGTCCCTTTTTCCAAGATTAGCAAGTTTTTTTAGATGTGGAATAGGCTCCCAAGGGAGGTGGTTGAGGCCCCATCCCTGGAGCTATTGCAGGTGAGGTTGGCCAAGGCTCTGAGCAGCCTGGTCTAGTTGAGGGCGTCCCTGCTCCCTGCAGGGGGGCTGCACTAGATGCCCTTTGGAGGTCCCTTCCAGCTCGAAATATTCTAGATCAAACACAGGAATTAAATAGAAGATATTCCAAAATATGATAGTACAAATTATTTGACTTTGGTTTTTATTGTAGAGACATTTATCTAATTATGCTGAAAATCTTTCCTAGTCTGTCCTGCACCCTTTCCAAACACCAACTAGTTAGCCATGGATGCAGTAGGCATGAAGAGTATGTAGACCAGCTTTCTGGAATCAATTTCATTTACCCTGCCTTTATTCCTCCACATTTATTTAATGGTGTATGGAAGAGCCTGCCAAAGAAAAAGAAACCACATGAGAAATATTTTCAGTGAAACCTGACTGGAAAGCAGAGCAACAGCTATTGCCCATAGATTAGCACTGAACTTGAACAGACAAGTAGATGAAGAAATAAAGTACAGATGAAGGCATGCTTCATGGCTTAATTTAATTGAAGCTTCATTTATATTCCAGCCTAAAGGGTGGATTATAAAAAGGGAGATGCAACTCTAATGTGTAACATGCTTCGTAGGGGCTGTTTACTGGGAGTGCAAAGTACTTGTCAATTTAAAACAGCGTATGTTAAACCAGCTGCACTATTCATAAAGTCAAAGAAAACCATCTGATATTCGGTGTAGAAAAAGGGCAGCCTGGTTTCCCAAACCTATTTTCAGAAGGTCATGTGAGGTTATTAAGAATTTCTCTGACTTTTTTCCTCCCCTAAGAAAGGAATAACATTTCTCAGCAGTTGTATTTAAATTATTGCCAAGAGTGTTCCGAGATAACGGAAAGAGATACAATTCCACAGTATAAATCATTATTTATACCTGTCTTTTGCTCTTTAATTTCAGCTCAAACATCTCATATGTTTTGTCTTCAGAAGCCTGAGTCATTTCTGCAATTGTCTCCAAGATTTATACTTTTCCTGACACTAACAGCCTAATTTTGCCTCCACGAGAAGCAAGAGTTACACAGCAACCATTGTCCAAGAGCATAGCTCATCTCAGGTTTGACACATTGGGCTTCCAGAATCTTTTCTAACCCTGCCTTCAAGACCCCATACCATACAAATAGCTAAAAAAAACAGGGTTCATGGGAGTGGGAAATGGACTCAAGAGAACCACAAAGATATATTTTAAAAACTGAATCAGAAGTAACTTGCTTAAACTCCCTAAGCTTCAGTTTCTGGAAATAGTGGAATTAAATTATTGAAGCATTTCATAAGCACTTACATAATTTTAAAATGATAAAAATATGGCCAATGTGGAATTGGAACCCTAATAGGATTTTTTGTGACAGGTTCACCTTATTCTTTTTAGCTCAGGCCTCATTTGTGTTAGAAATCCTAAATTTAAGAAAGGGGAAGTAACAGGATTGCAAACTAAATATTCAGAGGAGATTTTATTGGGAAGATTGCTCGATTACAAAACCTTTGCTGAGATTTCTAGATCCTGCCCAGGCAAAGTTCACTACTTGACTGAGACAGTGAGAACAAAGGCTTGTCAAAACCCTGAGATCACTGCCCATGTACTCAGGGAAGAGCAACTACTCTTTTTCTTGGTATCTCTGAAAACTCAGTTGTACACTCTCTGTTGAACAAGATATCTAGTAAAGAAACTGAAAAAGGATCCAGACATGAGTTAAATGATGTTTGGATGACACAGAAAAAACCCCAGTTTTTTTCCTTGTGATTCAAATTTATGTAAAATAATTTCCCCTATTAAATTCAGCTCCTGAGCCTGCTGCTGTAGATTTCTACTGGGACTGTTCCAAACCTCTTTACTTAGATGGTCATGGGGGCAATTACAGCAATTTAATGTTCAGCCCCAACAGAGAAGCTGTTGGCATTGGATGCTCTTGAGACCCTTCTCTCATTTATTCTAGTCAGCTCAGCCCCATTGCAAAGCAGAAAGTCATCATCATTTTAGCAGAGCCTTTGCAAGTTCTTGCTTTCCTTTCATGTTGTGGCTTTTCTCTGAAAGAGATGCATGATTTTGGCTAGAAAATCAAGGGCTTCTGGATTTGCAGATTGCTTCTGGAGGCTGTTATCAATGCATCACCTAATGAAGGGCTCAGAAAAGTGCAGTAGGCATGGCTAGAGGTGGATGTCACAGGGTGTGAGCTGAGGCATCTATTTAAGATTCAGCATGAGCAAAGAGGAGATGATGCACCAAAACACCATGTCAAAGATAAGCTGATGAGAAGTATCTAAACTCTGAAATGCAATATCTCCTGACCCTATTGGATTTCTACCAGCAAATTTCTCATCTAGAAAGAAAACTATCCTCTGCCACATGTTTGAAAGGCTGTCAAATCCTTTAGTGTCAGTGTCTCTCCAGTAACCTGTCAGTCATAAATGACCTTGAGTTTTGAATGGCTTGGAGTTTCTTTTTCATTAACAGGAACATTTTCCCCAATTATGCCATTTCAATATATGCAGAGGAATCTGTTATGAAGAAACTGTTCTTGCCAAAGAACTGTTTTGTTGTCAGTTTTGCCAAGGGCTAAGAAGGGGATGGAAAGCCACAGTATATTTGTCTATACAGATCAAAATGCATCAAGGCAATTATTAGGTTGCTTTTTGCCATTATTTTTCTGTCCCTCAGAAATAACTAATGGCATAGCCAGACTTAATTTATTTTTTTTTTCCAGTTTGGGCTCTGCAGTGACACATTCTTTTTACTGGTTATACTTAAAAAGAAAAATGTCTACTGTTTTATGCCAGGTGTATTTCTGAAATGAAAGGACCTGAAGATCCAGAGGGGCAAAAAGTTGAACATAAACTCTGCAAGTGTGACTTTGTGTCCATAAATGCCCAGTCCAGCCTTGTCTGTATTAGCAAGAGGGCAGACAGCATCTGATCTAATGCCAGGCTCAAGCAGGGCTACCCAAGATCATATCCAGAGAGGATTTTGGTATCTCCAAGGATGGAGACTCTACAGTCTCCCTGGGCAACATGTGTTAGTGGTCAAGAAAACAGTCAAAAAGTGATACATGATGTTGAGGGATCCTCTCATGCTTCAGTTTGTGGTCATTGCTCCCTTATCCTCTCACTGGGCACCACTGAATAGAACCTCCACCCTGAAGTTATTTTTCAACTTCTTATATAACTGAACTTCAATCCCAAAAACAAAGGAGTTAAAACTAGTGCTCTCTGCAGCAATTTATCTTTTTTTCTCCACTTTTGTGTATTTGCTCTAAGACAACACTGGTTGCTCTGATGTCACCCCCTTTTTTAATGTACACACCATAATATCACTTCTCACAGAATGACGTTTTCTATCCTATTATTATTACATTTCTAAGTTCTTTTAAGTTTGACAAGCTACCCAAGAATTCTTTGTTTAAATGAAACCTGATTTTTTTACTTTAAAATCCTTCCCATCATGCAGTGTCTTCCACTTCTGATGAAGTTTCACTGAATCTTGATTTTTTTTCCCCTATATAAATTGCTGAGATTTTCAGAGATGTTCCCTTTTCCTTCAAATCATTTCTACAATGACAGGTTATAAATTACATCTTAGGATCACTACCTTCTCAACACCCCAAAAATCTATCTGCATTTCTAATGCATTCAGCACAATATCCAAATGCCAGCAAGGCATTTAACCTTGTCATTTTATCTGACATTAGGTATTCAAATATTTCCTTTGTATTATTTTGATTTATTAGTAAAACCGTCTGTCTGCAAGTGGCTATTTCCAGGGCCATGTGGGATGTGAATTTAAAATAATTTTAAAAGCTGGCAAACTATGGATCCTTTAATGCATTCCCTGAAACCCAAGTGTACAGTATCTGACTTACTTTGAAGACTGCTACCATCCTCCTTTCAACATGATCCTTGGGACTGAATCTTTCTCTATTCTTCAGATACATTTTTAACAGACCTTCACACAGCCTAAGGAGGAAATTTTGTCTCCTCCTTTACCCCCTGTACACAGATTTTTCTGACTATTGGCATCCATTCCTACAGTAGATGTGTCTCAACCAGAGTTTTTGCTAGGCTGGGTAGAACAGGCTGATCTCTGTCTTCTTATCCATCTGCACTTGTGCCAAAGCAAATGATGAATTTTCTTGGGCCCTCAATAGCCTTCAGATTAATCTCTTTCTGCTAATTTCCTCTGTATGCAAACAAACCTGTAGCACAGAGAAGCCTGGCACTGAAATCACTGGTTAATGTTCCTGTCCCCAGCATGTTATGTCTCCTGTCAGGTTGAGAATGAAAAGCTTCATGAGCCTTCATCATTTGTTTTGGCATTTTGATTTCATCCAAAGAATTGCTTGCTGAATAAGTCAGCAAGTTTCTCTAACAATTAAGAAGAGCAAACCTTTGCAGGAAGATCAGAGCTGAACTAAAGGCAGCTTCAGGGCTCTGAGAAGTTTTACACTACTGAAGTTGTTAAGCATGTTCACCCTGTGTTCTTTCTTGCTCTCAGCATATCCCTACATACTGTTGCTGTTCTAATTCTTCTGTAATTAAAATACAGAGTAAATTCTCATCATCATCTAGGCATTTCTTGTGCTAAGTGAGGCCACCGAGTTTCATTCAATTTNTGTCTCTCCAGTAACCTGTCAGTCATAAATGACCTTGAGTTTTGAATGGCTTGGAGTTTCTTTTTCATTAACAGGAACATTTTCCCCAATTATGCCATTTCAATATATGCAGAGGAATCTGTTATGAAGAAACTGTTCTTGCCAAAGAACTGTTTTGTTGTCAGTTTTGCCAAGGGCTAAGAAGGGGATGGAAAGCCACAGTATATTTGTCTATACAGATCAAAATGCATCAAGGCAATTATTAGGTTGCTTTTTGCCATTATTTTTCTGTCCCTCAGAAATAACTAATGGCATAGCCAGACTTAATTTATTTTTTTTTTCCAGTTTGGGCTCTGCAGTGACACATTCTTTTTACTGGTTATACTTAAAAAGAAAAATGTCTACTGTTTTATGCCAGGTGTATTTCTGAAATGAAAGGACCTGAAGATCCAGAGGGGCAAAAAGTTGAACATAAACTCTGCAAGTGTGACTTTGTGTCCATAAATGCCCAGTCCAGCCTTGTCTGTATTAGCAAGAGGGCAGACAGCATCTGATCTAATGCCAGGCTCAAGCAGGGCTACCCAAGATCATATCCAGAGAGGATTTTGGTATCTCCAAGGATGGAGACTCTACAGTCTCCCTGGGCAACATGTGTTAGTGGTCAAGAAAACAGTCAAAAAGTGATACATGATGTTGAGGGATCCTCTCATGCTTCAGTTTGTGGTCATTGCTCCCTTATCCTCTCACTGGGCACCACTGAATAGAACCTCCACCCTGAAGTTATTTTTCAACTTCTTATATAACTGAACTTCAATCCCAAAAACAAAGGAGTTAAAACTAGTGCTCTCTGCAGCAATTTATCTTTTTTTCTCCACTTTTGTGTATTTGCTCTAAGACAACACTGGTTGCTCTGATGTCACCCCCTTTTTTAATGTACACACCATAATATCACTTCTCACAGAATGACGTTTTCTATCCTATTATTATTACATTTCTAAGTTCTTTTAAGTTTGACAAGCTACCCAAGAATTCTTTGTTTAAATGAAACCTGATTTTTTTACTTTAAAATCCTTCCCATCATGCAGTGTCTTCCACTTCTGATGAAGTTTCACTGAATCTTGATTTTTTTTCCCCTATATAAATTGCTGAGATTTTCAGAGATGTTCCCTTTTCCTTCAAATCATTTCTACAATGACAGGTTATAAATTACATCTTAGGATCACTACCTTCTCAACACCCCAAAAATCTATCTGCATTTCTAATGCATTCAGCACAATATCCAAATGCCAGCAAGGCATTTAACCTTGTCATTTTATCTGACATTAGGTATTCAAATATTTCCTTTGTATTATTTTGATTTATTAGTAAAACCGTCTGTCTGCAAGTGGCTATTTCCAGGGCCATGTGGGATGTGAATTTAAAATAATTTTAAAAGCTGGCAAACTATGGATCCTTTAATGCATTCCCTGAAACCCAAGTGTACAGTATCTGACTTACTTTGAAGACTGCTACCATCCTCCTTTCAACATGATCCTTGGGACTGAATCTTTCTCTATTCTTCAGATACATTTTTAACAGACCTTCACACAGCCTAAGGAGGAAATTTTGTCTCCTCCTTTACCCCCTGTACACAGATTTTTCTGACTATTGGCATCCATTCCTACAGTAGATGTGTCTCAACCAGAGTTTTTGCTAGGCTGGGTAGAACAGGCTGATCTCTGTCTTCTTATCCATCTGCACTTGTGCCAAAGCAAATGATGAATTTTCTTGGGCCCTCAATAGCCTTCAGATTAATCTCTTTCTGCTAATTTCCTCTGTATGCAAACAAACCTGTAGCACAGAGAAGCCTGGCACTGAAATCACTGGTTAATGTTCCTGTCCCCAGCATGTTATGTCTCCTGTCAGGTTGAGAATGAAAAGCTTCATGAGCCTTCATCATTTGTTTTGGCATTTTGATTTCATCCAAAGAATTGCTTGCTGAATAAGTCAGCAAGTTTCTCTAACAATTAAGAAGAGCAAACCTTTGCAGGAAGATCAGAGCTGAACTAAAGGCAGCTTCAGGGCTCTGAGAAGTTTTACACTACTGAAGTTGTTAAGCATGTTCACCCTGTGTTCTTTCTTGCTCTCAGCATATCCCTACATACTGTTGCTGTTCTAATTCTTCTGTAATTAAAATACAGAGTAAATTCTCATCATCATCTAGGCATTTCTTGTGCTAAGTGAGGCCACCGAGTTTCATTCAATTTTCTCTTGTTCTTCCCCATTTTAATGTGCTTTGTTTTATTCAGAAATGTGGTTTTTTTTCTGAATCAGGAAATAGGAAGGGATGACTTAGTTTTGAGATGAGCATTTTTGCATCCATCTAATGTTTTCAGCAATCTCCAGACAAGCTTCTCTTTAAAAGCATAAGCATACATCTTCAACATGCAATTTACTCAGATTATTAACTTCTGTCACCATTTACAAAAGTCAAAAATCCTCAGCTGAAAAATATCTATAGACAAAGGCTCTGCCACAGACAAAAGAACAGAGATTAGAGTAAAGGAGGATGAAATTAGTGAATCTAAAAAGCATTTGAAAGCAAGGGCAGAATGTGTGTGAACAAAAGAACAATACATATAGATATCAGCATACTCAGGATATTAGTTCTTAGTCACTTATGTCTACAGCAGCATTTGTAAAAAATAATTTTATTTCTCCAAACTTTTCCTCGTTTTCAAACCCCAGTCACATGCACTTTTGCTGCAAACCAAGATTCATTATTCACTGTGTTGTCATTGCCTCTTATTCACTGAATTCTGACCTTTTCTTTTAATTCAAGGAAATTCCTGCTGCAGACCAGAAAAGAAGTCCCTGGTCTATCAGATGACTCATTTCTTTGCTGCCACACCAGCTTCCATAGCGTATTTGACTTTGAAATATTACTGAGACAGAAGAGAAAAGAGAGAGGTGGATCAAAAGGTCATTAGTAACAAGTGTTCTAGGAAGGAACAGGTGAATGTCATGAGACTAAAGATTAAAAAAAGTGCATATAAAGGTTCCCAGATGAAAGTTGAAAGGGTTAGCAGTAAGAAATGACTGGTGATCTTTAAGGGAGATCAAAATGAAGAAGGAAAAATACAAATGTGTTTACTGGAGAGAGCTACTGAGGTGACCAAATTAACCATGTTCTCTCAAGTCCAAAGAGATCAATGCCCAGCTCATACCCTTTGGACACCACAGATCCGAGTGAAACTTAGAAGGAAGATGATGAAACTCAAACAGAAGCCTGACATTAAATGTATGAAGGGCAATAAAAAGAAGGAGATCAACATTTTTATTACACAAAGCCTTTACAATATAAGGAACAACCTCTCCTCATCACCTTTGCAGCTGTTGACTGACAACACTCTGGAAATTCATGAAAGATGATGAGCTTCTGGAAGAGAGGAAATATTGGGTGTTGGTCAGAACTATACTTTCTGACACTGAAAAGAGAAAGGAGGTATTTTGTTTCCTGGGTCTAGAATTGTATTTCTTTCATATTTCCAAGAATCTAAGTGGACAAAGGATGAATTTTGCTTGTTGAATGCAAGCAATATCCTACCAAATTCACAAAAGCATAATATCATCAATACATTTAGGTTGAAAAATACCCTTTAAGGTCATTGTGTCCAACCATTAACCCAGCAGTGCCAGGGCACCACTGCCCCATGGCCCTCAGCACCACAGCTCCAGGGCTTGGAAACCCCTCCAGGGGTCACAGGGATCCCCCCCTGCCCTGGGCAGCCTGGGTCAGGTTTTGACAACCCTTACTGGGAAGGCATTTTTCCTCATGTCCAACCTAAACCTTCCCTGCCACAACTTGGTTCAAATCATTTCTTTAGACAGCAGAATTCTCCCTCTGCTAGTGGTATTCAGGGGCCATCATTTATTAATTCAAACAACAAAAATAACCTACATGTGGCCTCCTGCAGCTGTCACTGGAAGTCTATTATAGGTCATTAAAATAAAAAAAGACTGATACAAAAAAAGTTTATGCAAAAAACTACTTCACAACATTTTGAAGTGTTTGCCTACTGAGGTTTATAGGCAACACTTGCACTTCTATGGGTGTACTGTATGCTTTACTGTCTTGATTTACTGCACAATATTCTAAAATAGGAAGTCAAAGATCATTAACTGCCCAGGTAAATGAGGTGGATTCCAACAGCTCTCACCTGATGGAAGTCTGTGTGTCAGCTCAGAGTCTTACTCCATCAGGAAATAGTCTAATACAAAAATAAACTCAAGACAATGATGGTACTCTGGAGCTTGGTCTGAATAATCAACATGACACACAAAACTTCACAAGTAACAAAGTGATCTCTACACATCCTTTTAAAATATTTCAGACATAGGGCACAAGGCAAATGACAGTTAACACCAACCACAGTCTGTGAAAAAAAACCAAACCAAAAACAAGAGGGACCAAAGTGTTTTTCCAGATGAACAAAATACAACCAGCTGAAGCAGAAATTAGCACCCAGGACAATATCCATTATGTAAGAGGTCAGAGCAGGTCTTTTCATGGGCTTCTGTCTCTTTGGGAACAGGTCAGCACAGCTTTGAGATTTGGACAGATCAAAACCACAATACCAGGTAACATTTGAGTTTAGTTCTCGTGTGCTGCCTTCACTTGTTTCTTCTGTTTCTGTTCATCTCCTCACACCTTTGTCTTGCAGACTTTCCAGTTGTTGTTTTGAAAGGGTTCTGATTAATCATGGCATGTTTGCAAAGGATAGTATGTGGTAAGTGCTGCTAAAACTCTTTGGCAAAAAAACCAGCCAGATTAAGATTCAAAACACAGGCTGAACAGCTGTCAGAGAAGCCTCTTATACTGCTGATGTCTTAACAGAGCAGATGATGCCACTGGATATAATCAGCAATTCATTCATTCTTGAGCTTACCAAAAAATTATCTCAATAAAATTATTTTCTGCATCTATTTTCTGTCACCAAATCAATTCGATAAAGGCTGGTGTACTGCTTCCTTAGTTTTTATCTCTTCAGGGTAAGCAGTTAGCTGAAGTAAGTGTAATCAGATAATTAATTGTGCTATCAACACTTTCCTGTTTCATTCACTCTGGGACAGACTTTTTACATGGAATTCAGACTCATACCAACTGACACCAGTAGGAGAACTGGTCCATTTTCTTTTCAAGTGTCACTTAAAGAGGAAAATTTTTATCATTTGATGGATCATAATTTCAACTTTTTACCTTTTATTCTCTCTATTACTTCAAAATTTAGATACAGAGAAGTTTTGACTGACACACTTTCATCAGTCAGTAGTCCATTCCTTTTAAATTGCTGTGAATAGAACAGAGCACAGCTTGACGAATAGATACATGGCCAAAGAAATAATAACCATTATTCCAACCCTTAAAGATCTTTTCAGAAGGAAAGTTAATCTTTACAGGATGCAAGTATTCCCTGTGACCTTGAATTACATTAGCCCTATTTCAGTGGAAATTTATTATTTAGGCTCAGTCAATCCTGGTTGCCTTTATATTTATTTACAATAGCACCTGGAGCCTTCAATCAAGTTCCCATTTTATGTTCAAGTGCTGCAACACCATAGAGTAAAGAATAGAAGTACTTGAGGATCTGCAGAATAATTACAGGATAAGGCATTTAAGAATAGTGAATGTCTACATAAAAGTTAAATGCCTTTTATGAAGGTTATCCATAGATACATCTCTAAACACCTAGCCAACATTAGTGATGGGGTTTCCCTTTCTCTTCAAAATTATTCTCCAATATTGTAATTGCAATGATTTTCTTACCTCCATCCATGCACACATTAACAAATACTGAGACTAATAAAAAACTGGAAGTTTAAGACAGTGTTATTTGAGTGAGTTTTCACTCACATCACAGTTGTGAGTACAGCATAAACAAGCAAGTCACACCCTTGAAAAGCTAAGAGATTTGATGTTTGCCAAGATCATTTGATTAAAGACATGGGATTTTCAAAAGCATAAGAATAATTGTCAGTTCCTACCTGCCAAAGAGAAAAAAAATGACTCATCTAAGTCATTCAGTCTCAAAAGAAAAGGGACAAAAATTAAGAGTAAGAAGATAAATCGAATTTTATTGAAGGACAATAAAAAAAGCATTTTCAGTAATAATCCTTCTAGGTTTAAGAAAAATGCATTAAAGATGCAAGCAGCTTGCACAGACATCAAGGAAAATCAATAAAACCCTGAAAAATCTAAAATCTGCCTTTGAACAAGGTTAATGTCTTTTTGATGCAATTGAAACTAACATAATTTATTCTGGGATCTGTTATTCCCTTCCAGTTCTCAGTCACATCTTCATACTTTTCCCCCTTCTGAGAGATTATTTGGAAGCTTAACTCTCCTCACTTGGGGCAGCATAAGGAGAAGTCAGCCTGAAGATACTTTCCTGTGCTGTTCCAAGAGCCAGGATTTCCTCTCTTTTGCCACCAGAGTCCTTTTTAGGAAGCAAGAATCTTTGCTCAAGGTCATCCTGAAGAACTGAGATGCTTTCTGGGACTGTATCAAATGACAGGACAGTTGATATAGAAGCTCTTATGAGGATTAGCTCCTGGAACAGAAGGATTAAGTGAGGGAAAACATCAAAATAGCCTTTGTGGCTGGAAAAAACTTATATAATCAAGGAGTGGAGCACCTCCCTGCCGAGGAGAGGCTGAGAGAGCTGGGACTCTTTAGCCTGGAGAAGAGGAGACTGAGGGGGGAGCTCAGCAGTGTCTGTCAATATGTTAAGGGTGAGTGTAGGGAGGATGGAGCCAGACTCTGCTCAGTGCCATCCAGTGCCAGGACAAGAGGCAATGGGAGTCAGTTGGAGCACAAGAGGTTTGGGGGAAACCCAAGGAAGAACTTGTTCCCAGTGAGGGTGGCAGAGCCTGGCAGGGGCTGCCCAGGGAGGTTGTGGAGTCTCCTCCTCTGAGACATTCCAGCCCCCCCTGGATCTGTTCCTGGGTGACTTGGTCTGGGTGCCCCTGCTCTGGCAGGGGGGTTGGACTAGATGATCTTCTAGCTCCCTTCCAACCCCTAACATCTGTGATTCTGTAACCACACTGGATAGAAAACGACTAGGGAAATCCTGGACTCTCTACAGTAGAGTTCCTCGATAAAAAGGTCTGGGAAGTTCTGATTTTAGTTCTGATTCTATCATGCTGTCTCTATGCTTCACAGAGTTGTCAGATTCAAAAGGGCCAGTTCACAGAAAGTGAAATCTTTGAGGTTTTATCAGATTTACCCCTATGATCTACAAATTGTTCAGAAATGGGCCACCAAATCTAATTCTTAGTACGAGAGATAAATTACTTGATATTGGATGAGTTACTTTCCTCTTGGGCAGTTTTCCCCACTAATAAAATAGCAATAATTATCATCCTTCCCACTTTGTTTGACCATGGAGCTCCTCAGAGGGAAAACATGATGTCACCAAGTGTTAGAGCTACACTGAAGCTGACTGCAGCAATCAAAGGCAGCTACACCTCCATCCTTTCAAATGGTGACACTTTTTATCTTCCAGTTATACAAACTCATACTAAACTTTATAGTTCTCACTAAAAAACTGTGATACAGGCAGTACAGATGCCCTGTGCTGTCTTACCCCTCTTCCTTCATCATCTAAAGTTGAAATGTACATGAGCATATTCCTCCCCGTGGTCATAAACTAGTTTTTGCACTTTCCACATATAAAATCCACCTGTCACAATAACAATCTCACATATTATGGGATCTGAAAGCAGAAAGGTTTCTAAAGATATGCTATTAAATTGCATATATAACATAAGTGACAAAAACAGTAGTCAACTTTTTGTGTAGCTAGTACCACTGAAGGAATACAACGTCAGATACAAGTGGGAAAGAACCAGACAGGATATATCCAACCACATCTGATGTTTTCAAATATGCTGTATGTGAAGAAAATAATTTTAAGATTACAGGTTTACCAGAACAATTGCAGCATTTTTGTTGGCTCTCTTGGGAATGCAGAGCAGATGGGGAAGATTTCTGAAGGCTGGAAAAAAACAAACTAATATTTGCTTACCTTAAAAACAGAAAAGAAAGCAATAGAATAACAGACTGACCTTTTTTTAAATTCTATTTCCAGTAACATTATGAAGAAAAAACAAACAACAAAACAAATTACACACAAAAAATCCCAACCAAAAACCAAAGCAAAAAACGCCACAACAAATGGATATAAGTATCTAGAAGAAAAACATAAGACATAAGAAACGATTGAATATTGAATTGTATTTTACAAAGGGAATGTAAAGGTTCATTTCCTTCTCTAATGAGTAGACAGAGACAACAAATAGCAACGCAATATTTATCTTTAATTTTTGAAAGATTACTGTCAAGGAAGAATGTGTTTATAGCTACTCAGGACATGGAAAGAGGGAATGTAAAAAAACCAAAAGAATGAGAGATTTGGTCAGACAACAGGTAAGAACTTCCAAGCAAATATGGTTAAGCTGCTAAATGGAACATTTAGTGTTTATCAGTGGGAGATTTTAATAACAAACATCTAGAAAATCTAGAAATTCATGTAAATTGTCATGTCTTGGAGCAGGAAAGTACATAGATTGTCCCTTACAGGTGTAATCTATATAACATGCTCTGGCCATAATAACAACTTAGATGGAGATATCTAAATTTAAAATGTATCAGCAATAGCTGACAAATCCTATCTTCTGTGGAGAAATATAGAAGAGTATGTGCAGGACAAAAGAGGAGCAAATATCATGAGTAGATAGTGAAGAACGAAAATACTTTGATGCTGGAAGGCAGATTAAATATAAACTAGAGTTAAAGATGCTGTTATTCTACTTCTCACATAAAATACAAAGGAACTTCCTGAAGTATATTACACAATCACAAGGGGTTCAGAAACTGGTTATGAGAATGATCAGTGTCCTGGAATAAAAATTTCATAAAAAGAGATTGAAAGATTGTATGATTGTTTACAGAAGAGATGAATACAAGCAGTTATGATGAAAATATATTAAATTTTGAGAAGTTAGCTTCTTATTCTTCATTTTGCCATCTCCAAAAACTCAGAGAAATTTCCATAAAATTCTCCAGATGATAAATATCATTAAGGGAAAAACTGTTTCTCAAAAAATATAAACCCCCCTACCAAAGTCTAGTATTGATGATATTGAAAAGAAGCATTAAATATTTGCAGGCTGTGCTAATGACACATACAGTAACCATTGGAAAAAAATAATACTTTTCAGATATAAACCAGAGCAAAGTGAAAACATATTCCTGTGCAGCACAGTTCCAGTGGATCTCACAGGTAGCCTTGCACAAAATCATGATGATCTGTGTACAGAGGGGCATTACAGACAAATCAAAAGGTAATTTTGTTTTGTTTTTTTTTCCCTGCTGGTATTACCACCATGTGAAACAATCCTGGCCAAGTCCAACATCAGTTTGATCTGGAACACTGACCTGTCTGCCACTCCAAGAAATATCTTACTTTTTATCACATTTTATGCCTACAGAACTCTCATAGGATAGGAAAATGTTACTAATTTAATCTACTCAAATTCTTCTTCTCATTGCACTCAATGAACCACAACAAAAACACAGCACAAAAACAAATACTAAAAAAAACCCCAAACTTTTTAAGTGCTTAGTAACAGCTGATAGAAAAATGAATTGATAATATGAAAAACAACAAACCTGTTCCTTTTCTTCTTCCTTCACTCCATATGAAGCCTATCCTGAATATATAACAAGAGCTAAAATATATTAAAGAGCCAGTAGAACCCATTTATAAAATAAAGCCCCACTGGGAGGAGCCCCACTAATTAACAATTAAGTCAGGTCATTCTATATGTGTATAAAGGGAGAATACCTACAGGTGTTTTCATTTTCCTTTTTGGGGAGGAACTTTCAGCTGCCTGTGAGAGAGGGGGTCTGGGGATAAGCAGAAAAGTAATAGCTTTAGTTAGGGCTTCATATGAACTAAAATAGTATTTCTAAAAAAACAAGCATTTGTAATGATTTAATTACAAATTTATTGTAATTAGTGCTTTTTAGCACTGTTATAGTTTTCAGATTTTCTTTTAAATTAATTGAGGAAAGTAGAAAATAAAAGCATATATGATATAAATAACTTATTAGGATGGTTAATCACCTCATATATTCTGTTACTATATTACCCTTAATTTTATCATTCAACTATTATCTTATTTTTACCACTCAAGTTCTCTATATATGAAATGTATTCGAATCCATCTGAATTTATTCTAACATCTAGTTCATCTTGCAGTAACCTATGCAGCATTTAATGGCTTGTAATTTATCACTATATTCTTTCCCAAATAACATCCCTTAGCTGAGTGCTCCCCTATATGTATATTTAATTTTCCTATCCTGAATCTCAGAGCATGAGTTTTCTCTGGTTACCTGCAATGTGTGAGAGGGTACAATGCTCTTGTAGGACTTTTTCAGCTGGTGTTAAAATCCTTCAGGGGCTTGT